>APFE031521149.1:115109-122609 GCA_000404065.3 Pinus taeda | reverse complement strand
TCACGCAAATAATTTGACAAAATTATAACATAAATGTCAAGGAGATAAAATTATTGATTTTTTTACTATACTTATCACCCTATGTATTTACTAGCCCCATTGAGGGTTAGGTGCTCGATTGGTCAAATACCCATCATCAAAGAACTTTAATTTTCTATTGATATGTCATAGGTTCATTCTCTCAACGCTCTAGGGCTCAGGTAAATGTTCAATTCACTTAACATTTAGGAATTAGTGGAAATTATGCTTGAATTAATTGACCATGCATAGAGCTGGGGGTTACGAAGGGGGCTAATGTTGATTTTTTTTGAGTTTATGCTTATATGCACTGAAAATTGACATAGTTATATTATATGCATGTGTTTAAGACAGAGGAGGGTTCCTAGATTCAAATATACTCACACAAATAATTCGACAAAATACCAACATAACAATCATCATCACATGGCTTCCTCAAATCCTAAATGTCTCCATTCTCATAATAATGAAACATTAGCACAAGAATGAATTGAATTAAAGACTAGTGTTTATGATGAGATTTAAAAACACAAAGTTTTTATCCATATTATCCTAATATTCCTTCATGGAATATATCCCTCAATTAACAATTGGTTCCCATTAATAATTAAAATAAAATTAAATAATCAACCCTATTAAAAAAATTATATATCAGTTATATGCACCTCTATATTTAATATCCTCTATATGTACCCTTCCTTTCCATTTTTTGAGTTTTTTATGTAAATATATTTTTTTATATAGAAGAAGTATTTTTAAAAAAATTAAAAAGAATATATAATATTTAATATTCAATAGCAAAATTTCATTTGTAATTACAATTAGCTATGGCATATGTTATATGATGATCAACAATTGCAAGGTTTGAGGCTATGGAAAACAGAGGAGACTAACTTGTTGGCATGAAGGGCCCCATGTCATCATGATTGATGACTAGTACTTTTACAATCAATTAAAAAATAACATAAGGCAAGCACAAGATATAATGTTAACAAAAAGTTTTATTTGGGAATGCTTGACCTTCAAGCTATCCCCCCAACTAAGAATCCATCCTATATGATGAATCTTTGAGTGAGATAAAGGGTTATTTGGCTGAGAAGGGAAGACAAATCATGCCTAGATTTCACTAAGAAGAATAGAGTTGAATTGGAGTGAAACCTGTCTACTGTTACATGGTAAAATCCTAGCTAGCGAAGCTAACTGAATGTTGGCTTTCTCTTTGGGTTTCTAGGATATTTCATGTCTTAATGTATATTGTTTTATTTCATATTGTGTATTTTACCGTGTTAACCTGAATTTGTGGTTTATTTAGCTATTGTATATATTTAATGGTTTCTATATAGATAGTTATTTGTGTTGAGTAGTTAATGTGCTAGTAACTTAATGATCTTTATAATATGAAGGTTTTGTTTCATTTTACAATGTTTAATAACTATCATATATCTCAATAGATCTTTATCCTCCATCATTTGGTGATGTCAAATATGGAAATTCAATAGTTCCCGTTCCAAAGCTACTACTATTAAAATAAACCAAGAGTTGCTAAATTTGTTTCATAGATGCTGTGGGGTTTCTCTCACTTCCATCGTCGATCTTGAATTGTTTAGTAAGTGTTTAATTCATGCTCTCTAGAGGATGTATCTCCTCTCTAGGCTACATCCATGTGCTAAATAATGCCTACACCTTGCCCACAGGTTGTACATTATATTAATAAAATGAAAAAACTATATAATATATAATATTTTAATAAATGAATAAACATTTAAATGTTTAATACATGAAAACAATTATAATATATGATTTTAATTATATATATCTATAGCTATATATATATATATATATATAATATATATATATATATATATATATATATTAATATATATATATGTCTTAAATGTCTAATGTTTATTATATATATTGTATTCATTCGCCTGTGTATTCACCTATGTATTCGATCGATATATTATTTCATTTGCTTGTGTATTCTCCACGGGATGTTCCATAAACCTTAATCAACAAACGAGAAGAAGATTCACATGCTTGAGGGAAGAATATTCACATTCCACGAGCACCAGGAGGTCAACAGGAGAGCACCAAGATGAGAGATGGAGGTAAGTATGAACTCCTTTATTATGTTTTGTCTAAGCCTCTTTTATTTGAATGAATTCATGGTGTTTGAACTCTGTGTCACTACATTCGACACATTTTTATTGACAATCAAAATTGGTTGAATCTCAAGGTTTTTCCAAACAATTTGGCCCCAATTTGATGAATTTCAAATCAAACCTTGGCCTGATCTCAAAATTCAACCCTAACAATGTATAAAAATAAAACCCTGGCTGGCCCTCCTTGTGGTTTCATTTACCAAGGTTCGATCCTATTACCACTCAATGCCTAATTTGTTCATCCATGATGCGCGAAAACTCCAGAGCCCTGACATGGTTTTATTCATTCACCTGATGTCAATTTTATTCCTCCAACCAATGTCGAGACACTTTGCATTCCACGAGACAACATCCATGTGAAGAATGAAATACCCATTTGGAAAAACTAGGTTCCTAGCTGAATCAACCCCATAAAAACCCTTAGAGGAGGAAACACAAATCTTGGGTATGAGATCTCTAGGAACTTAGATGAAATTCATACTAAAATGGGTATAAGTAGAAGGTCATAATACTTAATCTTAAGGCCTATTGAGCCCTCGTTTTAGAGATAAAAAACAAGGAATTCCTCAAAAAGAACACGGATGGAAATCAAATTATTTACCTCCCATGGAAATGGAAACAATCGAGTGCATTCACATATAATACCTGTGAGGTCCCACCTTACCATCCATCGATAATATAGAGAAGTAGAGGTCACATTAATCACTAATGCTCATTTTTTTTTTGTAACATTACTAACTTAGTTATGATATAATCATGTTACTTCATCTATTTTAATATAAGAATATCACATAACAAGTCAGGGATAAATTTCCCTTAAAACCAATTCCAAAACACATTTCCTCTCAAGTTTAAAAGATGATAACATGTGCTCTTTTCATACTTATACACGAGCTCTAAGTAAGACTGGAAATAAATTCCACCATAATTCCATGTGCGAACATTAAGCTAGATCAACCTATTTGATCTCCTAGATTATGCTAAATACGCTCCACTTATGAACTCTTGATATCATAACCACAAAACTATCATGCTTCTTTTACAAAAATCACATCTAAGTGTATGACTATTAACCTACCTATAGCAAGGTAACTGAGGGAATAATATGCCTCTCTTCATCAGTAAATCTAATAAATATGATATGTTTATGAAATGGAATCAAAAAATATATTAACCCAACAACATCTACAAATTCATCAATTAAAAATTATCAATCACAATTATTAAGGCAATGCTTCAATCATGAGAATTGTATAATGAATGTTGTAGCAAGAACAACTACTATTACCAATTTAGAAGCATATTATTCTTCAAAAAGTGCCAAGTAAAACAATGGAATTGCATAAATTGGGCATAAATGGTTGTCTTCTACAATCATTGACACATAATATTACACCCTTGAATACATGCAGCTTGACCAAACTTATTATGCTCACTTGCACAAATAATTAAATCGTACAAAATAGTTTATTGAAAATTGTTTCCAACAACAAACCTCCCCCTTTTTTTTCATGATAGCATTAGATGACAAAAGCAATAACTGTCCTACTGAAATTTTCTCTATTTCCACTTTAGCAAGATTATTAAATTCATTTTCACATTCATACAAAAATTTATAGACATAGGAAGCTATATCTATTGAAATTTCTAGTACACAAAAGCTGCATTCATTAAGACATTTAGTCTAACGATTTATGTGCATAAAAGATACAACCATTGAGGCCTTTTGACAAGCACTTTGCAACCATGCAATCTACAATCATTGAGGAATTTTGTCAAACACTTTGCAAGCATGTAATCTACAACCATTGAGGCATTTTGTCCAACACTTGGCATCAATGAATTTGATATTTTTCTTTAACCTATTTAACTCATAAAATTCTAAAATTGAAACTTCAAATGTTGGCATCTTAAAACAGGGACTAAATAATCCTAGTCTTTCATCAAAATTCGATAACAAGCGCACATAACTAACAACAACAATGTGCAAAAATCACCTAGATTTATGACCTAGGTTCTGAAAAGTGTTTTTTCTGGAATCAAGTTTGGGTTACATGGCTTGATGGCACAAATACCCCTTGATGTTGAGCTGAATCACAACAAAAATTCCTAGGGATGTGATTTCTTAAAACAACAACAAAAAACATTCATACTATCTCATTGATCAATTTTATCAAACACTTGGTGTGCAAACTTCATCTACAACTGCACACAGAGAAAGAAAACTCAAATTTATGCTAATATAATATTTTCATTATCACATTGACTCATGGAAACCTGCTATGGACAAAAATTCATTATAAACTAAACTTAAAAATGTTGACAACACATTCTTGTTTTAATCCCCCTACATGTACATTCTCAACTACAAATGCATTCATTATTGGTTAGATGAAAATTAACTATGTAAATATCTCATAAACATTCACAAGTAGTAATTTCAAATAAATTGAAAGCTATACAATGTTCTAAACTAATAATAAACTAAAATTTCAAGAATGCTTAAGAACATTCCTGGTTGTGTATTTGTACAACTCCAAAAAGATAGGAACGTGCTCCAACTCCAATGAGAGTATGCATATCCTTACCAACTCATTGTGAACCATCCAGTTTTCCACCCAACCATATCCAGGGAGAAATTCTCCCCCTGGAACCCCCGAGCTATAAGAGCTCACAAGTAGTACCAAAATATAGTAGTAGAGAGATATATAGGGCAAACCAAGGAAAATAAGTTTTACTTCCTCTCAATACCACACATGGAAAACTCCACCAGGTAGAACTACTTAGTAATTCAGTTTAGGAATTTTAGATTCATTTTGACAACATTTGGATACTCTCCAAGAATCTCCCTCTCACAATCCTCTTCAAGTCTCTCCAACCCTTGGTATTATAATGCACCCCCTTTCTCAAGTGAGAATACATGAGAAACATATATCAGAGGAACTACCAATTCTTTTCATAAAGGAGGAGTAATATGCATGCCTTGTGTTCCATTTAGAGGAATGTAACTCATGCCATTAAGGATAGGTATGCATGCCTTAGTTAAGGAGAGTGTAACATATGCATTAAAGAGAGTGTTAGAGCAATATTTTATGACATGTATTTAATGAGTGTAAGAGGAATATGCCATTCTTTGATGAGTGCATAAAAGAGAGTGTACTGTATTATTAAAAGAGAGAGAGAGAGTTACATAGAGCCATGAGAGTCATAAAGGAGAGAGGTGTGAAGTGATTGAGGGGATGGAGGTGACTTGTAATTCCCTTTTAATAATAATATCATAGTATCATGAAAGATAATAATAATATTAATAATATCGAGGATTAAGTCGAGATTGAACTATTAGGATTGATTAATAATAAATTAAGTGATTTTCTTTCAACTATACTTGATTACCTATTGATTGAAGGTGATTTACTATTTTTGGAAAGTCACACTTGAGATGCTAGATATGACTTTCTATTTTTAGAAAGTTACTCTAGAATTGTCAGAAATGAGATTTTATTAAGGAAATTCATCCTTGAGCTACCCATGAGTGGTATTTTTCTTCGGCGAATAGGGATTCCACATCCCTATTTCATGCATCTCCGTGCCTTAGTAGATTGAGGACTCTGCACCCTTATCTACCCCAAGGATCCAAGATCCCACACCTTGATCTTTTAAATATTTAGGACTCTGCATCCCATATTTTTATTTTTATTTTTACTTTTTATATATAGATCCAAGACTTCATGTCTTTATCTTTCATGGATTTAGGACTCCGTGCCCTAATCCTTTTATCATAGATCCAAGGCTCCACGTATTTATCTTTCATGGATTTAGGACTTCGAGCCCTAATTTCCATGGATTCTCATCTACTCTTGTTTGAAACTCCGCGTTTCACCTTAAGGTATTGATTGTAAGCTCATACCCGTCTGATGGTTTGTTGGTAAGGTCTTGTTCCAAGACCTGCACACATCACAATCTCATTGTGTAGGTTTTAACCCCATACATAAATTACCTACATACGAATTCTAAAACACAGAAAATAAACAATGTGAGAGCATAATACATAAAACACATATACATAGAGATTTTCCCCTGGATCCCAAAATCGGGACTACCAGATTGATTTTTCATTATGTTCGTTTCAATGTTACAATACATATTTATATATGCCGAAGCATCCAATACCATGGACCGAAAACCTATATTAGGTCCGCCCAACCAAATATAGGGTCCAAATTTTTTTTTCCCAGGGCGCTGTCCCAGACCCCGTAGAGGGGGGCTACCTGCCCCCCTCAAACCCCCTAGACATGGGGGGCTACCACCCCTCCTATGACCCCCCCACTATGCAATCAACGCAACAAAGGGGGGGCTCTACCCCCCCTCTAACCCCCCAGCTAACTATGTAGGTTAGTCGTGGAAAGAATATAACACAACCCAACATTCTCCCACTTGTTTTTCTCTTTCCATAGGGGGCCACATGAGAGCTTGTCATTTATCCAACCCTACAACACCCATTGTTTCTCTACACCAAGAGAACTTCTCAAAGCTCACAGATTTTGTCAATGCATCTGTAGTATTCTTCAAAGTGTGCACCTTTACCAACAACACCCTTTTGTCTTCTATCATATCCCCCACAAAGTGATACTGAACATCAATGTGCTTTGTCTTTGAATGATAAGCAGAGTTCTTTGCCAAGAAAATTGTGCTTTGGCTGTCACAGTCTATCCTTATAGCTCCCTATACTAATGAGATTGATCAAAGGAATCAAATGAATTCATAATTAACTTATTCACATTTTACCAAGGATTATGCATGACTTCCATAGTCATTTTGGTTTTGGAGAAATGACTTCCACAATCATTTATAACTCGACCTTCCTTGTTGACAATGTCCAAGTCCCCTACCACATCCTTTTTAGAAAAATATTAAGCATATATAATCATACAAATTATTATCATCCATAGATCATAATTAACCATATGTTCCTCATAACCATTATCATCCATGGATCCTATGTGTCTCAAACCTGGATCACCATCCACACCATACACCTATGTCAAAACTAGGACACCAAAAGAGAAAACATTGATAATATGTACTTAACCAAAATCATTTTTATACACAAAACCATAAATATTGTCATAAGCACACAACAACGAGGGGATCCAAACTAGGTCTATAACATACAATCATATACATAAGTGTGAGATGCATAATCTTATATCATTGCATCAAAATGACCCTCTCAAAGTGTCACAAAACTAGCATTGTCAAGGTGGGACACTACATACCCCCCCTCTTGGATTAAACTTGGCCCGAAGTTTTCTTATAG
>APFE031521149.1:89491-114496 GCA_000404065.3 Pinus taeda | reverse complement strand
GATGGTCCATCCCATCTCACAATCAAATTTGCATACTATAATCATCAAATCATCCACGTACAATTTCCATTGCAACCACACAACAAAATATGTCATAAATATAAGCCACTCTTACATCCCACTTGATTTATGTCTTCTCAATCAAAGTTTCCCCTTTTCATTTCATAAGACATCCCTCCAATCAAAATATTTAGGATCTACCTACAATTTCTTTTACTAAATGTTTACTCTTTAGGAAAAATCACAATTTGAGGTTCAAGACACATTTTTTTTTTAAACTAACAAGCTAAGGTTCCATATAGTTCTCATTGACCCACTTTTGTATTATATACCATTCCTTAGTTCCCATAATCTTCATTATTATTCACATATCTTACTTGAGAATCAATTATCAATGACTTTGTTAGAAGATATTCATTCCGAATACAAATTAGTCATATATTTTCGAAAGCGCCTTGTAATCAAGAACAACTCTCATAATTATGCAAATACGATAACTATATTATTGAATCTATCTTGATAACTATAAAATCACTCATGTTTTCTATTAAGTAATTAATCAATTCATTTGGTTTCAGGTCTTATTCTTTACTATTAATGCATACATAAAAACAAGCTATGAAAACCATATATTTATGAAAATATTAAGAATCTTGTTGAATTTAAATAAGATTTATACTATCACAAGGGAATTTCTAGCCTAAATCTAAAGTTGTTGTTGTTGTTTTTGTATTTATTTTTTTGGTCTAAGGAGAATTACCACCCTCTCAAAAGATTACAAACTTTTGTAGAACTAATAACTACTCATACAACTATACATTCAAGCACAAATTACTAAATCCAACAATCTCTTCCATTCCACATACAATACAATCATCTTAGGTTTCTAAATCATGCAACCATTCCAATGCATCAAAATGTGGTCTCATTCTCCTTCAATTTCTCCCTCAAAAAATGTCACAAGCACATATTCTTGTAAAAAAAGAACTAAAATAAGCTTTTCACTAATCACATATCTTTTTCCTTTAAGTTCAAATAAAACAAAGTTCTCACCTCAAAACATTTTTATCTTTTAAACATTTTATTACAAGTTAATCAAATTTCAAGAAAGCGGTTCATCAAGTTCATAAACAATATGAATTTTGACTAGATCGCCTAACTAACAATAGTTTAGAGCAGTTTATCAGTTCAATCCTCATAATTTCTCTAATTAATTTAGTTGAAATAGAATTCCTTTAAAAATGAATTCCTTAGGAAAAGTAAATATGTTCATATCTTTAAATTCAAACTAAAGTCCTAATGCTATTGCATGTATCTATGAATTAAAAAAACACAAAATAACTTATTATCCAAGGATGCTCATGCATCACCATCAATATTCCTAATGTTGCAAATAAATTGGTTTTTAACTAGCTCATACTTGGATTATAGTTATAGAAATCTTCATCATAATCATGTATAATCTTGTTTTATTCTTAATAATAATTATTTTGGTAAGCAATGTCAATTTATATGAGAATAGTTCATATGCAAATAATATATTTTTTTTCACAACAATAGTTTACTTATATTGTTGTAAACTCCTCTAAACATAAACAAAGAAAATATAAATTAAGGACCATTGAGGGATTCCAAAATAAGTTCTTCCTAGTTATATATTTTGGTCATTTTCCCACAAAAAGGGACAATAGAGGTTATAATTGAGATAGGCTTACTCAAGGCATAAAATTATTAAATTAAGATGGGATGAAGTGTGTGCCATGAGATCAAAGAGATTCTTTAGAGTGTATAAATCTTCAAGTTTCTTACCTCATAAAATGACAAGGATTATTCGGGACTCACTTTCCTAGTCCTTGATAGTAGTGAGGTGTTTTCCTACCTCCAAAGTATGCTTGTACCTTGTCAAATTATTGATAAAACTTTGCCACTAGAGGAATCAATGGATGAGAATATAGAGGAAGATGAGAGAAGTTAGTGTTGAAGAATCTAGGGCAATTAGGTTAATAATATTTGTCTGATAATGATAACTATTTGTGAGGTACTTTTTACTTTTTCTTATTAGCAAAATTTTCTCTTGTTATTATTAGAGTGTGTTTTATTACTTCATCAAATAGTTACCAAAACAAAAGAGACAAGACCACAAGATGTTTTCTTTTTGCTATGGCCAAAACCTCTCACTCTTTGAGAGGAAAACCCACACATTCTTCTTATAGAGATTTCAATTGACGAATGTGAAGACCAAGACCCTTGACCTAATAACCATGCCAAGACGAAGACACGAGTCCTCTTATGCTTCTGTCTTCTAGATTCTCCTTCCACTATTGAGGCTTCATTACTAGAGCAATTTGAAATTCATCACTGCAATATCAGTGTACTGTAAGCATATTCGAATTGCATCATTATCGAGACTGTGTTTAGCACTGGATATTCTTCTTGTGGCAACACCGAGATAATATTATTATCAAATTGTCTTCTTCTTGTGGCAACACCATGATAATATTCTTATCTAACTATAGTTTCCTTTTATCATCAAATGGTAGTATGTCTATACTTTCTGTCACTGTGATTGTAGAGGGTTCCAAATTTTCTTGATACCACCGAACTATAGCATCTCCATTGGATTGTGATTCCTTCTTGACTTCCAACTGTACCTTTCACCGAAATGTAGATGATCCATATTTTGTTGTGTGGATAGACTTTCGAAATGCTTCACTGTGGTATTTGAAATATTCTACTGTGACTTCCCTATGAAACTATAGAAGGATCCGAGTTTTGTACTTTGTCACCCATTCGAAACGTTGAACTTCTCACTGTAATTGTAATGCGAAAATCTCAGAGGTAGACATGGCTTTTTGTGTCTTGATGTGAAGAGTCCAGCTGGGTATTTCTAGTAGTTTGATCATATATTAAGCGGACCTTAAGATTCAAATAGATGTGTCATTTTAAGTGAGTCAACATAAGTTTATTTAATTCATCTTGCAGGCTAACATCAAGAAGACCGTGCTTGTCTTTTTGGAGATATTTTCTAGACACTAGGTTGACTCATATACATTTTACATATGCTCAAGAAGAGCTCTTCATACATGACATTAATTCTTTGACCTTAATAACAAATCATAAGGCTCTTAATGGGAGCCATCTAAAAAAAAAAACTCTTTCTCATGAAACCCATGAAGCAAGACATTAAAAAAATAATTTTATCTTTTATTTCATCATTTACAAAGATCATAATTACATGTCATTATGAATACTAAACGTAGTTACATTTTACAATGCTCCCTGTTAACTAGGGAGGTATTCATAATGGTACTTGGTCATTCTCAATCTAAAGAATTTCTCATAAGAAGAATCAGATTGGTAACCCATTTGTATAACATCATAATAACCAACCTTATTTCCACAACAAGGCCTTGACTGACAACTCTATCTCTCATAGATCAGAGCACAATGTTGGTGAGACCAATGACTATACACCTTCATCATTGTCTCTCAAGGTACATACCCACCCGGGTGTTCATTGAGTATGACCTTCTATGAATATTCTTATCTTGGGTTCCCAACCCTCAAAGAATATTGGTCCTCTTGCCTACTCTTATCTTGGATGCCCTACACGTCCTCAAAGAGCATCATATGCCAGATGATTACCCAATCCTCCATTCTTTCTTCCTAACAGAAGACAAGAATGTTGTGTATATCTCTCCCTCTCAACTAGGGAAGACATGCCCATTCCTGTAAAGAAGTGTACCTAAGCTCCCTCTTAATTAGGAACTTGCAACCAATCCTTGACTAAATTATTGAAGAGCCCCTTCCTTTGATGTCATGAATTTATTTGTCCAAGAGTCTTCACCTTTTGTGGATTCTATATAGGGCACGAACAATCCATCACTTTCATCCACGAGTCAATCATGTCATCATTCCTTTTATCAGAAAGTGATCCAACAATCTTCATCTGGCCTTGCTTCATGTCATGCTATTTTCTTCATGCCATATTTTGTGGAAAGATATCACATACTTCTATATGGTCCTCTTTGGAAGTCATCCCCAGTTCTTCCCTTTGGTAGTCCTGCATAAGCCCATCCAGACATTCTTTCAAAAAAAAGAAATGAACACGTAAATCAAAATTACCCCTGTGATGGTCTTTCACCATGAAATATTCCTATAGGTGTCAACATCCTGCATACATGTTGACACATTTCCCAAATATATCCATTATCAAGAGTCTCCATTTTTTTCAGACTTCCATTAGAGTCTTCATATCTTTCTAGGAGATTTCCTAGTCAAATATTCTTGGTATTTTTGATGTTGATCGCCTTTATCATGGCTGCATAACTCACGATCTATTCCTCTTACACATTCCATTCCCAAGAGATTCCGATAAGATTTCCTTAATTATAGTCAAACACCTCATACTTCATATGAGGACATATTATGTTGATTTCATCTAGTGTGACTTATGCCTTCCTTCATCCTTTCATAGGAGGAGATCCTTTTCCCTTGATCATGCTTCTCAAGATATAAGTAGTGATCCATGTTACCTGAAACCATACGACATGACTTTATACTATTAAATACAAGCATACATACCTCATTTTACCTTTAGGTCGTCTAGGCTTCTTTCAACAAATTGAAAAAAAAAAATCTTCAACCCCTTGATCTGCTTCATTTCTCATGTCATCATATCATCATCACATGAACTCCACAAGTTGGAGTTCCTGATGAAACATTTTATTCTTCTCTATATCAGTGAGCCTTCCAATTAGGATTCCATCTTGCATATCCTTACAAAATAGATGTTTCCCTTTCTGAACTGATGTATGATGAGACCTGTCCTGGATGACTTCTTACTTTGATCTTCCAATGGAGTCACTGAGAGCTATATCTTTCAAAATTGACTACCATATATTTTTTTTCCAACGGTTCTTCATGTTTTCCTATGGTGGTGTCATGAGCTCTTACTTCTAATGCTTCTACTTCCTTGTTCTTCCTTCTTCAAGCTTCCTCCATTTCTTCGGTGACATGGAATTATTCTATATTCTTCTTGTTATTGTCCTTGTTTAAGCTAAGAACAATCTTTCCTGTAAAGTACATAATCTTTTACTTCCATAACATTGAATTTAAGCTATGCTCTTTTTCCCTTTTCTGAGTACCAAGATTTTCCAAATTTCCTTTCCTTCCAGCAAATGTTTGAGTCCTCAACACTTTTACCCTCAACTTTTCTTCTTCTATCTTGCATAGAAATCACAATTTGAATGAAGTATCTTACTTATCCCATGAATTTTGTTACCCTCGTGATGATGTCACGAGTTCTTGTTTCTAATTCTTCCATGATTTCACACTGCATATTATTGTAGACATAACCTATGCATGATATAGGAGCCATAAAGAGACCTATAGGGAAAGAGAGTATCTTAATGATTTATTAATCCCTCTTACAATGGAATTCCTTTCCTCAGCTCCTCTCATCCTTTCCAACGATATGAACTTTCTTTTCATGTAATGTTCATAATTCTTGTTCCATTTTATTTGATGTCTCCAAGTTTATGTGAGAGGACCTTAAGATTTTTTTCCCATGAATTCAAAGGAGACCTTTTTCATTGATATGTTCAAATGAATTCACTTATCTACAAGGACTATGACAATCCTCCTTATTCCATGCAAGGACCTTTGATGACCAATCCAACTTATAGATCTCCTTGCAACCACGAAGTCATTTTTACCAAATTGATTAAAGAATGAAAAATACATACTTGACATGTGAAGATGAAATCTTCACCTTTATCATGTTGAAGGTGGTTGAAGCAAATGCATTGATGCTTCCTTTGGATGAGATCCTTGTTGCAATGATAGGAAGATTTCCTTCTTATCTTCAAGATACTTTGACTTATACATCTGATCCTTATGATTAACAAATTGTTGACATACCTAAGATGTTATTATATTGACCTAAGATGTTATTTTATTGCTATCTCACAAGTGGACTATGGAACCTTGTAGAATTCTATTGAAGTTACAACATCATGTAGAACCATAGAGCATCAAGGTCACTTGCTATAATCATCACCTTATAGTACCAAGACCTATCACTTATTATTACTATGCCTGTATCAATGGACACCTTCATTCCACATCGAGCACTATCCGTAAAAACTATGACTGTGATATAGTGAGACCTATTTTTGAGAACTATGCTATAGATGATCCACTTCTATATGCCATCAAGTATGTATCATCAAGCTATGGGAATTTGAGTTGTCAAGACTGTACTCTTTATAGAAAGGATTCAATCCGAGGTTGTGTCTATCACTAGTATGTTGATATCATGCCATTGTGAGATTATTGAGCTCATTGTGGTATGACATAGAACGAGACTGTGAGAGGCACTGAAACTGTTGCCATGTACCCGAGACTATTATCATGAAATTATCCAAGAACTTCAGATATGGATTAGTCTCACTATAGTACTTATCCTAAATTGTCTTGCTATAATACCCAACCAAAATTACATTCCTATAGCCTTAATCTAAATTGAGGTACTATAGTCTAGGTATGAGATTCTTCCTATAAGCCTATTCAAGACAATTCTTCATTTGAGACTATAAACCAATCCTTGAGTGTCACTGTAACCATAAATTTAGAAGCCCTTGTTGAAACTTGATCCTTGAATGTCTCTTTTATGCCCTTCCTTTAACTTCAACGCCTTAGATCTAAAACCATGTTGAAGAATCTAGAGAAATTAGGTTGATAAGATTCCTTTGACGATGATAACTATTTGTGAGGTACTTTTTACTTTTTCTTATTAGCACAATATTCTGTTGTTATTATTAGAGGGTGTTTTATTAATTCATCAAATAGTTACCAAAAAAAAAGAGACAAGAACAAAAGATGTTGGCTTTATGCCAGGGCCAAAACCTCTCACTCTTTAAGAGGAAAACCCGCACAACTTCTTCTTATTGAGATTTCAATTGATGAATGCCAAGACCAAGACCCTTAACCTAATATCCACTCCAAGACCAAGACACGAGTCCTCTTTTACTTCTGTCTTATAGATTCTCCTTCCGCTGTCGAGGCTTCCTTACTAGAGAAATCCAAAATTCATCATTGTAATATCACGGTACTGTAAGCATATCCAAATTGCATCATTATCAAGATTGTGTTTAGCACTGAATCTTCTTCTTGTGGCAACACCGAGATAGTCTTCTTATTGAATTGTAGTTTCCTTTTATCATCAAACTACAATATGTCTATACTTGTTGTCATTGTGATTGCATAGGGTTTCAAATTTTCTTGATACCATCGAACTATAGCATCTCCATTGGAATATGATTCCTTGTTGACTTCCAACTGTACCTTTCACTTAAATGTAGATGATCCATATTCTGTTCTGTGGACATAATTCCGAAATGCTTCATTGTGACCTTCAAAATCCTTCACTGGGTATCCAAAATCTTCTACTGTGGACTATCCTCTGAAACTACAGAAGGATCCGAGTTCTATACTTTGTTACCCATCCAAAACAATGAAATTCTCACTGTAATTGTAATGTGGAAATCTTAGAGATAGATATGATTTTTTGTGTCTTGATGTGAAGAGTATAGCTAGGTATTTATAGTAGTTTGATCATATATTAAGCCGAAATTAACATTCGAATAGATGTGTCATTTTAAGTGAGACGACATAAGTTTATTTAATTCATCTTGCATGCCGACATCAAGAGGACGTGCTTGTCTTTTTGGAGGGACTTTCTAGACACTAGGTTGACTCATATACATTTCACATATGCCCAAGAAGATCTCTTCATACATGACATTAATCCTTTGACCTTAATAACAAATCCTAAGGCTCTCAATGGGAGCCATATAGAAAAAAAAACTCTTTCTCATGAGACCATGAAGCAAGGCATTACAAACACAATTTTATTTCTTTTATTTCATAATTTACAAAGATCATAATTACATGTCACTATGAATACCAAACCTAGTTACATTTTACAATAGGTAGAAGGGTGGATTTTTTGAGATAACACTCTCATTTTCCTCCATTAAATTCATCATTTTAGCCTCCAATGTACACCAAATTTAGTTAAGAGTCAACCTTGGAGTTATTGTTGACACCTAATCTTTAGGTATTACGAAAACATTATAAATAATAAAGTTAGAAGGTGAAGAGACATTGGAACATCAATTCCAAGTGTCTCCCTCTCAATGTACATATCAATAATTTTTCTCAATGGAAAGGTATTATTCGTGGAGTTACTAATGCCCGTCCTAACATGGTATCAGAGATACAGGTCCCATTTTGTCTTTTATCCTTAATAAATCTTCTCTCCAGAAAATTTTTCTTGATTCCCTGCTTTGTCCTCTACAAAATTTGGAGTGTTAATTCTCTGTTGGTGTGTACGTTGACTTATCTCTTTGGATTCTCTGTGCGATGAACCTTTTCCAACATCCATGTGTATTAATTATGTGTTTAAATTCTTTGTAGCAGTCTTGAGAAATGTGTGAAATCGATTGAAGGTCATATTCTATGCGTGCACTACATCTCTGTGAAGTTTCAAAGTCCTTGCGTTCAAACTCTGGTTGTATCTCTGACTCGTCAAAGGGAAAAATAGTATGGTCATATCTTGACATGGTATGGAATTGATGCTAGAACTTTCACTGTTTGAAATCCTATATATGGTTCAACCATGAATGGTGGCTGTTGCATTGACTACATCACTGGATCCTATGTTAAATCACCATGTGAAGTGTGTTGATTGATCGAATATTGTCATATGCTAGTGTTGTCATATTATATGTGCATTGGTATGTGATATGAATTGAATTTATATGTGTATTGAAACCTATGTAATGTGCGTTGAAGGGATTGTGTTGCATTAATTTGAGAGTTGTTTTGAAACCTTTATATATATATGCCTTCTCTTTGTTGTATTGGAAGAGCATGAATCTGCATCAGTTATGTGCATTTGGATTTGAGAATTGTTTAATATATACATATTGAAACTCTTATATATGCACTTTGTGGCCGTGAGTTATGGTTGAATTGAAGGCTATCATTTCTGGTTAGCATTTTATTTCCATAAGTGTTGTTTTTAAGGATAACACAAGTATACAATTTGAATTGTAATCTCAAGGAAGGTAGAGGTATTGTGAGGAGTAATTATTGTTAAAAATGCATTCTCTTATTTCTATAGTTGGAGTAGTTCTCATTGGAAAAGAGAACTACCATGAATGGTCCAGAAAGATAAATTATACCCTCATTTTCAATGAATTGTGGAAATACATTTATGAAGATATTGGGAATACACCTTAAAAGCCCACATCAGAAAAAGAGCTCACCATATGGGAAAATAAGAACAACAAGTCATATGCCTTGATTTCAGCATTAGTAAATAAATAGGTGAGTTGTCATATTTCACCACTTATAAATTCCTTTGAAGCTTTAATGAAGTTGAAAACATTACTCACACTCTGAGGTTGAAGTAGTGTAACCTATGATCAAACTCTTCAATATTGAATTGAAAGATGATGATCCCCTTTCCCTAGCCTCTAAAATCATAACTATTATGCGTGAAGTAGAAGTTGCTAGTGTTAATATGGATGTTCCTCTCATAACTTTCATTAAGGCACTATATACCACATATTATGTTTATCTTGAGTCATTACAAGCTAGTGGAAAACTTAATGAGATTTCCTTAGAATCTCTTATGGAGAAGTTTTTTGAAAGAGAGAAAGCTTTTGGGAAGAAGAAGATATCTTCTTAGTCTTCTAAAGAAATTGTGTCCCTTGCATAGAAATAGAAGAATTAGGCACATGTTTCTTCTAGACGAAGAGGTGGCATAAGAGGACGTGGAAAGAAGAATAATAGAGGCAGGGGGGAAAACATTACCAAGGAGGAAGACCTGATCTTAATTTCATATGTTATAAGAAAAATGGACATGATGCTTCCAAATGAAAGCTCTCTTGGGATAAAATCAAATAAGAAAGAAATGAAGAGAAACACAAATCACCAGATCGAGGGAAAGGTAAAGCACCCAAATCTGCTCATTAAATTGTGACACATTGTAATATTGGAGTAACTGAAGATTTGTTTAATGTATCACTTTCTTCGAGGAAAGATGCATGGTTGCTTGATTCAGGATAAACTTGCCACATGAAATTTCAAAGAGATTTCTTTGAATAATTCAATGACAATGTATATGGAGTAGTATACTTTGCATATGAGTCAAAACTCAGGCCATTCAGACTTGGCACCATTAGGCTCAAACTACCTAGCCTCATGGACCATGGGATCCCAAAATATACCCACACTCGTTTAAAGAAGAGCTTAGCAATGGATTCTGCTGTGATACTCTTCTTGTAGGCCACCAAAATGGACATCTTAGAGAATATGTCGATGACCACGAACACACAGTCATTTCCATGCTTAGTTGAAGGAAGGCCCAACATGTAATCCATGGAGATGGATTCCCAAGGCCGACTAGGAGTAGTAAGAGGAGTATATAGGCCTTACTTCTTGATTGTTGGTTTGGAAATGGCGCAGGAAGTGTAGGATCTGATGTACTTCCCATCACCCCATTGAAGGTACTGCCACTATTTTCTCTACTCCAAAATGTTCAGTGAATTGACTTTAGTGTGCATCCTAAATCATCCTAGCATGCTTGCTTGTAGGAACATAGAGGTTTACTAGGTGGAATAATAGTGCACCTTGCAAGCGAAAATCAAGAACTTTCTTGCGTTCTAGGAGCATCTAGTATGTGTTTCCGAATTTTGGATCACTATTGTAAATATGTGGCCACCTCGACGTCTCATGTCCACAAGAGTCGAGCACAGTGGCCAGTGCCATAACTGGTTGACTAAGATAGTTTGCAACATTATTGGTGCTTCCCTTCTTGTAATTGATGTTCAAATGGAACTGTTGCAGATATGTGGACCACTTTTGATGGCAATCATTCTACCACTTCCCTTGTGTTTGTATGAACTACAGGGGTTGGTGGTTTATGTGGATGACTATTTCCTACCCAAAATGTAATGCTTCCATTATCGGCAAACTTGCATAATATACTACATGTCTTTGTCATAAGTGGGATACTTTCAGACTGTATCCTAAAGTGTCTCATTGTGATATGCCACCAGATGCCCTTGCTGGGTAAGAATTGCACCAATAGCATAGTAGGAGGCACATGTCTCAATTTCAAATGGTTGCTACAGGTCTGGTAATGTGAGCACTGGTGCAGAGCAAAGGGGATGATTCAATTAAACAAACACATTTTTTTGGGATTCATGCCAAAATAACTTTTCTTTTGATCCACCCTTGGTGACTTGACTCAAAGGCCAAGTGATATGAGAGAATCCCAACACGAACCTACGATAGAAATTTGCAAGACCCAAAAAGCTGCGGAGCTCTGTTAGAATGGTTGGGGCTGGCCAATCTTACATAGATTGTATCTTGGCTGGGTCCACATGCACATCATAATCATTAATGATATACCCCTAAATAATGAACCTGGATCATACCAAAAGTGCATTTCTTTGAATTAGCACACAATTTGTGTTGTCACAGGGTTTGGAGGACCTATCGGATATGGTGTATATGCTCTTCCCAACTCCGGATGAAGATTAGGACGTCATCTAGGTACACTACCATGAGTGAGTTGGAAAAGGTCCACAAAATGTCATCCATCAACCACATGAAGGTTGTGGGGGCATTCATCAATTTGAAAGGAATGACCAACCTTTCGAAAATGCCCTCCTTGGATTTTAAGGTAGTATTCCACACATTAGAGGCTTCAACTGGTACCTGGTGATACCCATAATTCAAGTCAATACTGCTGAAATATTCCCCCCCTTGAGCTGTTCCAGAAGGTCATCAATCTGTGGGATTGGATACCTATTCTGGATAGTGAAATTATCCAGCGCCTGATAGTCAATACCAAGTCTCCAGGTGTTGTATTTCTTCTATACCAACATGATTGAGCTCCCACAGGGTGATGAAATTGGCCTGATGTTCCCTTTTTGCAACAAATCCAAAATCTTCCTCTTAATTTCATCATTATCTAGAACAAAGAATTGGTAGATCGGTCTGTTGGGTAGTGGCGTGCCTAGGGTCAGATCAATGGAGTCCTTGACCTAACAATGTAGGGGTACCCCTGTGGGTGAGGTGAATATATCCCTGTACTCTTCCATGACATTATCCATCTATTGCTACCATGTGGAGGAGACCTATATAGAGGATGTGGATGTGGCCAAAATCTTATTCTTGCCCTGAGGGAGAATCATAAGAAAGACAAATTTCTTGGTCTAGGAAATGATATTACTATTCTTCATAGAGATCAAAGAGATGGCAGTAGGAGGTGCTACCTCTAGTATCATGTATAACTTATTTCCCAAAGAAATAATGATATTGCGAGGCCTAGACTCATACACAACATGACGCTTCCATAAGTATGGTTGGCCTAATAATACATCACAAACTTCAAGAGGAGAAACCTCACACAATACATCATCTGTAAAGGGCTTGATGCTATAGGGAAGACAACATTATTGGCTGATGTGGAGATCTCACTCTTGGTGAAGCCACCCAATGGTGTACGAAAATAGGTGTGATGTGGTCAGTAGGCCCAACTTCTTCAAAAAAATTGTTGAAATGAGGTTCTTTTGGATTTCATTGTTGATAATGAATTGCAGCAAATAACCCTTCACCCACATCTGTGAGTGGAAGAACCACTCCCCCTCTAGATCTTCGGGCTCAATTTTATGGATCTTGGTGGTGGAAATGATGGAATTAGGCTCGACATCAATAATATTCTTCCCTTTGTCATTCTCCTTGTTTTTTTTTTGACTCAGAGTCAGAACATCCATCTGATTTGGAAGCCTTCATCTCAGCCACCAATGAGCTCATCACTCACTTGTGTTGTGAGTGGGGCTCTTATGGAACTCACACCATTTCCCTATGTCCTTCTTTGTCTTTGTCGTGTTTTTCTTTGTTTGTGGCTTTGGAGGGTTGTATTGGGTCACCCCACCTTGGATTTGTAATTTTTTCTATGGTTTGGGGGTGTCTTTACCTTACTTTAGATTCACAGATCCAAAGACTCACTTCTTCTGTTTAAATTTATGCTCGATCTTGACAGCGTATCGATAGGAGACACCAAGCAAGGAGATATCCAGGAACTCCATTTCATCTTGGATGTACTTGTGTAGAAAATTGTGGTACTTAATTACTAAATAATGCTCAGAATGCTTGATACCCAGCTTCGTGCGAAGGGCATGAAAAATATTTGTGAACTCCGACACATCTTGATCCCTTCCTTGCTGCAGCATGATGTATTTATCTTCATAGCTCGTGACAATGTAATATTGTTCCTTGATGGAATCTCAGAAATAATTCCAAGGGGGTGTGGATGAAAACAATGAGTATTCCCTCTCGTCCTTTTGTTCACAATAGGTTTCCCACTAGTCCTTGACCTGGGGGGTAGCTTTGAGGAGTGAAAAGGTAATATTTACCCAATTGGAAAAGTCATGAACCAAAAAATATCCTTCCAACAGATTTAACCATCTATCTACAATGTCTGTGTCTATCTACCCTTCAAATATGGAAATGTAAAAGTTAACTTGTACCTTAAACGGAATGGTGCCTCCATAATGGCTTCTAGATAAAGATGCATCGCCTACGCGTAGTCGCTGAAGGATCTGGGAAAAGTTATCCATCATCGCGTTCCTCTGTCTCTCAAGGGATTCCTCGAGAAATATTTTGAAAGGATATTCTGCTCCCTCGTCTTTCTTTTCTTCCACCATGGGAGCCCATCAGGGTTTACGAGGTTGGTCTTGCAAAAGTTCAACTAGTTCGAGCACTAACTCCTTATACCTTGACCTCGTTGGGGACATGCAAATAAATATAGAGAAAGAGAAGACTTCTATAATACCACTGATCCATACTTATGTAGGAAAAAAAAGTACATATATTAACATAAACACAAAGATGCATTAGAAATAAAATTTCGTTTCATTAATATCAAAGAACTAAAATATTCTTACATACAAAATGGAAATAAACTAGCTTGGGAGATGGTAGCTTACCTATGAGAAGAGATGTGGCAACTACATGCCTCTAAACTGTGATATAATGAAGCTAAAGGGGATTTTTGTTACTAAACAACAAAGGAAAACCCTAAGCAACCAAAACCTTAACTCGTGGATATAAAACACCAAGGGTTTGTGGGCCCCTTTGGGGTTAGTTGGGAAACCAACTTCTGGGGGTCATAACTTGGTCATATGATATCCGTTTGGTGTATACAATACCTCATTGGAAATAATCTTTCCGATTACCGGATAATTTTCCACAGGCCCCTGCCTACGTATTTGGGCTTGATGTGGACCTCAAAAAAAGGTTGTTTAGGGGTCAAAACAACTTTAGAAGTTCATGGCCTAAAAAACCACTAAAAATAGTAAATGCTAATATAATCAAGGAAACAGATGAAACTAACTGGAGGTTTAGGTGGAATAGATAGGTGGCCACCAATATCGACCTAGATCAACTGATAATATACAATCACAATCACCAAAGTAATATTAATATATATAAAAAATATTGAAATACTGATATAAAAATATTTTACAAATATAATATATAAGGGAAGCAAAGACAACAAAGAAAAATAGAAAGACAACTTAGGTGAGATCAAGAAAAATACAAATCAATGATGATGCTTGTGCAATTGATGAAGATATTTAAGAATATATTGAAAAATCTAAGAAATATGTTACTTTTCTTGACATGTAGGAAGTGAGACACTTTCTAAGATATATAGTCACGACCATAATTAAAAACATATTGATCTTATTTTGCGTTCATCATTATAATGTCATATTTTTCATAATATACTTTAAAACATTATTAATAATGCTCCATAAAACCCATGATTAACCTCTAAATCCTCTAGGTCCAAATTAACCCCCTAAGTACACCTTAACCTCATTCCCCTAAGCCCTTAAACCCCTAACCCCTAAGCCCTTAACTGCTAACTCCTAAACCATTAAACATTAATAACCCCTTATCCCTAATCCCATAAAATAATTAACCCCTAACTCGACCTAACACCTTAATTGACCCTAACGAAAATAATCAAATAATATTTCTAGTCCACATCATGATGACAACATAGTTCAAAAAACTCCCAAAAGAATATTATAAAACACATTTACATAGAAATATAATACAATTTACAATACAAAGACATACAATATAAAATACAATATACATATAAACATTTACAAAAATAATCTACAATACAAAGGCATATAATAAATAACTTACAAATGGATGATATTCATGTCCACCTTCAACATTTCCATAGTATCTACAATGCTTTTTAGCTGATTTTATTAGAATTCTCCTTAGCCTCAAGCCCTTGCAATTTATACAAGGGAAATAATATTTTCGATCCTCAGAAGCCCTCGATGTCGATCGCTACAGATATCCTTGGTCTCCTTAAGGAATGTTATGTGACATTTTTTGTCACCAAACTTTCAGTGATTATTTTGTTTAAAAATTAACCTCAAAATAATCCTACAACCTTTCAAACCAATCACAACTAATATATCTAACAACTATGTCAAAGTTATATGATGTTAGGGCTTCTATATATATATTATAATCACATAATATAATATTAATATTAATATATTATAGATATTAAAATTATTATATATTAATTATATATAAATAATATTATATTTAATTACAATATTAATATTATATTTATTTTAATATTTAGTAACTAAATCTTGAAAACGTGCTCTCAGAGGGGGAAGCAAGCTCATGGCTAGGGTTTTGTTCGAATCACTGTTCTGAATCACAACAGGTCTTCCTCACTGATGACACAACCAATATCACTATATACGCACTGTTAGACTAATCACACAATAGATGGGGCCTCGTGGAGGGGGGGGGATCAACCAAATCCTTCAAATCGATCCTCACAAGAGTGAACAATACATCCTTAGCACCATCATCCTGATCAGGACTGCACAACGAGAAAACACCAAAATCCACAACACTTGGGGCTCAATGGTAAGCATGAATGAAGGGGCATTGTGCTCCCGAAGGAAGCTAAAAACCCCAAAGTGACCTTCCCCAGCAATCGGCTTGAGAAATCCTTCTAGCTTATGCAAGACCATGCCATCATTTGTAAATTTATGGGTATGTGGCCCAGTGAAGTAGACATCCTTAGACGGATCCATGAAAAATGGCAAAATCTTTGAAGACCTTGAGGATCAAAAGAAAATCCTAGACAAAGCTCCCTATTTCATGAATAGTGTGGGGATATTCATGAGACACTAGTGATATGAAATTGATCGAAGAAAAGCAATAAGGTATTACAGACTCATGTGCATGGATGTGCCTATGTTACTTTATGAAACAGATCGATAAGATTGCAAAATACATAGACACTGAAGCTGTTAGAGAAAACACAACAGGAAAAACATATAAACACAACAAGTTTAATAAGGAGTTCACCCAATACTCCTAGGCTACGTCTCTCGGTCCAGCCTTCAGTGGTGGCCTCCTTATTATGTTTTCAAAGCAGAGCTTTTACAACAGTGAGCTCAATTTGAGTCTCACTCAACATATAGAAATCAACAAGATTGTACTTGGATTCCCAAAGTCTCTGGAGTACATAGACTCTCTTTACTGATTTTCAACCTCTTATGGGTCACAATGGTATGAGTCCAATCTGAGACTCAATACATACAGGCATTTACAGAGGAGTTCGCTTGAACCTCTCAAGCCTTTTCTGGAGTATACAGACTCTCTGACTCTCTCTGTCTCTATCTCTGACTCAATGCTGCCTTTGCTCCTGCAGGTTAGCTCAAGTTCTTCTCTCTGTTCTTTGCTCTCAGCTTTCCGCTTCTAACTTGTTTCTCTCTCTGTCAGTTCGTGGCTTTAAATCCAATCGGCTTTTTGATTGTTCATTTTCGCTTCTCGGCTTTCTGGTTCCCTTACCTCTGTCCATTTGAATTCCTCTATTCCGCGTCATCATCACTTTATAATGCCTCATAGGGAGGTGGCCACTTGTTTCATAACGAACCAAGTGTCAGTTCTCTTGTACGTTTTCAAAACGATCGTTTATTTTGTTAACTCCAAGAGTGCCCATGAAACACATCCTTCTGCCAACGAATTGTCCACATCGAACTTCAAATCTTATACAACTCTATCTATTTACCTCGTAAGGTCCGGTCATCCATTGGAACACATTTATGCTGTCACTTTGGAGCCTCCAGATCCTATGGTCTTCGTCCATATCGGGCGGGTAAGTAACATGATGTTTACCCGTCTGATGTGAGCGGTTTTCTCTCTCTTCTGTCGGATGTGTGGCACCCATTGTGTGGTATCGGACGGGACTCAGTTGAAACCCCTTACTACTCGAAACCCTTATGATATGCTGCCGGTTTTTGTGGGCCCCGCTTCTGACGGAATTGGTGCAAAATCTGTTGCATTTCATGATTTTCAGGTCTAGACATTCGGGGCTTTTCCTTCTTTGAGGGGTTTGCCCTGCGATATGCATATCAGAAACTACCCCTGTTTCTTGAAATGACCTCCCATTCTGCTAATTCGTGACAACGCATGTTATCGTGGGCGATGGTCTGCGCGCTTGACCGAGGGTCCTTGTTGCACATTCTCCATGAGCCATCTTTCTTTCTCACCAAGACAATTGGAGACCCACATGGTGATGTGCTAGGTCTTATAACCCCTTTCTCGAGCAGCTCTTGTACATGCTTCTTGATTTCTGCATTCTCTAAAGTGGACAACCTGTACATTCCGATGTTAGGCAATGGAGCATCTTGCTACAAATTAATATCATGTACTATTTCCTTTTGGGGTGGTTGACTTTTAGGTTCTTGAAACAGTATATCATATTCTAAAACAACTTTTTCTAAATCAGCTTGCTGTTTAGCATTACAGCCGTCAAACATAATGGTTTTATCAGGTTTCCTTTCCTTTACAACCATCAGTAAAAATTGTTTGCATGAATTTACAATTCTTTTCATCTGCCCTGAGTTTATGAGAGTATAATTATTCTTGAGTTTATGAGCTCTTATAATGTATTCAATTCCATCTTTAACGAGTTGATACTTGTTTTCAGCTCTATAGAAAATGGCTTTCCTATCATACAAGTAAGGACTTCCTAAAACAATTCCACATATATCCAAAGGAACTATATCTAACTCAACCTCATCTACAAATGCTGACCCAAAAGAAAACTTGAGTTTACATTGTCTAGTCACTTGTAGCTTTGCTTTATCACATAACCAACCTAATGGATATGGCTTCTTGTGAGGTGTAGTTAGTAATTCCAGCTTCTTTGCAATTGCTTCTGAAATTAAATTTACTTGTGAGCCACCATCAAACAAAGTATCAATCTTTTGATGCTTGGAAATAACTCGAATATGAAAAAACTCAAGCCTTTTCCTCTCATTTTCTTCATTATCAGTAGATTGTGCAGAATTACTAGTAGATGCTTTAGAATTTTTACCTTTTATACCTGTGGCTGCGATTGTTGTTTCATCTCCTGAGTCTCACCACAAATCCTTTTGAATAGCTGCAACAATATTCTTATTTTTTCCATTGAACTTGTTGGGTCTCAGCTCCAGATGTAGAATCCAGTAGTTTTCATCTTCATGTCCATCCTTCTTGCAGTGAGTGCACGAAGGCTTGGTATTTTGTATAGCATTTGTCTTCCTCTCTTTCCATTTCTGCTTTTTCTTTTCCTTGTTTTTTCTTGCAGTGGGTTAGATGATCCCCCAACTTCTGGGTTCACATTCTTGCCTCTAGCCTCTAGATGTGTAGCCTGAACTGATACCTCATCTATGCTAGTAGGATTAAACATGAGAATGGTGTGCTTTAAATAGCTGCGTAGACCACCTATATACTTCAACAGAGTTTTAGGTGAGTCTAAAGAAATTCCTAGAATCAAAGCTCTTTTTCTAAATTCTTGAGTGTAACCTTGTACACTTTGCCCTTTTAGTTGGCGAAGAGTTTGCCAGCTGATCATGGCTTGTTGCATATAAGCTAGTGGATAGAATTGATTTTTATTTGCAGAAACAAATTCACTCCAAACAGAAATAATTTTACCATGCTTCTTCATGTCATCTTGTGTCCTGCCTTCCCACCATACCAAGGCAATGCCTCCAAGGCGTAGGCTAGCCAGCTGAGTCTTACTTTTGTCTGAATCAATGCTCTGCACCCTACAATACACATAAATCTGTCTAATCCAAATATCTAGCTGTTATCACTCAGGTTGTTCCCTGCTTCCTAAAGGGAATACGACCGAGGTAACCAATGACCAATCTTTTAGTTACAGGTCCTAGCCTACCTGCAACCAGAGAGGGCTCTCTCTTTATAGTTTAGCTTTGTTTGATGAATGTTTTTAGGCTAGTTATGATGCACTGTTTGTTTTGAATTTGGTGGGTTGGTGAATTCAGATAGAACTGAGATACCGATTACAGGACAGTTTGTTCCATTGGGCAATGGAGTTGAGGTAGTTGTGCTTGTGAAAGTGGATTTATAAAAACACAGTGTTGCTGCAGAGCAAGTTAGGCATATGTGAAGCAATTTATCAGATTTGTTGATGAAATTATGGAATTAGTGAGTGAAAGGCAATTAAGAATCTTTCACTATGCTAAATGAAGAAACATGAAGGTATTGCTTAAGAGCAGTTAAGAATTCTTAAATAGTATTCAGCATGACAGGAAAAGTTCAGACATAAGCAATTAAGAATCCATATCTGTGGCTAATCCAGAAGAAAACATATTTAGAAATAGAGATTGAGCATAGGGTGTTTGAAACAAATCCTAGGCTATTCTTTTTCTCTACTCACTAAGATTATGAAAACATAAGAGTGATGAAATACACAGGAAACACATACACAGTTAGGAGAAACTTATTGATTCAGCACATGACACAGGAATTCTGCAACAAAATAGGGCTTTACATATCCATCTTCAGACAACGTTGGAACCAGAAATCTCCATCAGCAAATTTTATTATCAAAATTCTTCAGAATACAACAGAGCTCTTCAGAAAGAATTCCACTACAACCGACCCTCAATGCGTTATCGGAGGGGATATATATACAAACATAGGGTATAAAATATCTTAGTAGAGAGTTATGGTGCAATAAATTGCACCACCAAATCTCTTACAAAAAGTAAATGACAACATAAATATAGCTTTTAATGCTGAGATAGCCGATATTTTTCTGTCAGACAGATTTAAATTTATGGCTCTGGAAGGTAGGCTGTAGCTGTGCCTTTAACTCTGCGTTGATTTAGCCTGCTGTTTGGGTGCATTGCTGAGTCACCTGTACGACCACTTGATGTACCTGTATGTTGATCTGCCTGCTGACCTGCCTGCTGACCTGTAAACTCTGATTTTTCTTCAAAAAAGGCAAAAAGTAAAGTGGCATTATCTGGGCAAAATCTCCAGCATTGCTTGCCACCAATCAGCTGGGGGTAGCTGATGCCTCCTCATTTTTATCACTGTTTCATCTGCCTCTGTATGTCTGTAGAAATTGGGAGGCACCTCAAATAGATGATTTATTTCATGTTCAATGAAGAATAGATTTTCCAGCTTGTCATAGAGGGTTTGTCCAGAGGGAGGCCCTGCGTCTTCTGTGGAGCTGCTGGATGCAGTGATCTGGTTTTCAAAATAGTTGTTGATCCTTGTCATATACTGATTATATGACAGCAGCTGCCCTGTGCCAGTCACTAGGCTTGGCAGTCCTTTGTCCTGTAGAATAGCCATCTTAGCTCTAAATTCATCTATTTCTGCCTTCATCTCCTGACACTTCCTCTCCAATGTCTGAGCAAAATTCCTCAAGGTAAATACCTTTTTGGCTGTGAGGATTGTATCTATTCCGCTGCTTATTTGTAGAGCATCCAGTTCCTCTCTGGTGTGGCTATTCAGGAAATGAATCATTTTGGTGGCCTGCTCAGGCATTATTCCCAGGGCTGTCCTGGCTCTCTGAATCTCTACATGAGCTATTTCTATTAGCTCCACTTGTTCAAAAATTGCTTGAATGGACCTCCATTGGTCCTGTATGGATTGGCCAATTTTGGCCCAAATAATCTTTTTGATTTCTGCTAGGGTTTTACCTAGCATCAACTCCTTTTCTAGAGCTTTCACTTTGGCCTCCAAGGCCTTTATTCTCTCTGCTTTTCTCCCACTGTCATCTTTGATTTGTCATAACTGGCCTCGAGCTTGGCCAGTTTTTCCTTGGCAGCGTTTATTTCAGTGACTTGAGTTTCTAGCTCTTTAACAACCTTCATCAAATCCTCCATGCCCATGCTGGATTCTGCTATTGCTGTTGCTTCTACTGTTGCTCCTGTTGCTGATGTAGCTGTAGTAGGTGCTGGAACAGTAGGAGGGGCTGCTGATGCTTGTGTTGGAGGGGCAGGTTCAAGATTGGTTGAAGTTTGAGGAGGCTGGGAGACTGATTCCCCTTGCTTGTCCTGTAGAGCTTTCTCTAACTCTGCCTCCATTTGTAGTATCCTTTGGTTCATGACCAGCAACAGCTCCATGGCATTATCCACCTGCTTCTCTTGTGCTAGCTCTGCTGTTTCAGGATGGATGGTAGGAGGCAATTTTGCCTGTCTTCTCAATGCAGCAATATCATCCTCTTTCTTCTTTATAAGGGTTTTAACACCCTTTGGGTCCTTTGGGTCATGTCCCAAATCTACAATTATATCCTCCAGAGTCTTTATTCTATTATCTTTTGCAGAGGAGGACAGCCTTTCATAATCAAGCTGCCTGTTGGTGTTTTTTAAGGCTTCTTTTAGCTGATGGGCCAGCATTGCCCTGTCAGCAAGTGTTGCATACACCATCTCCCCAGTCTGTTTGTGCAGCTCAATCTGATCCATGGGGTGTATGTCTTTAGCAAAGACCTCTAGGTTTGTCCTGTAGTAATCTGCTGTGGTATTTGGATGTGGAACTTTGGGCTTCAGATGAGTGAAGATCATCTTTTCTTCCTTTAGATCATAGCCAGCCATTAATCTTTGCTTTTTGGCTGGGGTTGTATTCAGGAATTTCTCATAGAGATGCACCCTTAACAACTCATTTTGTGCCTTGATCTCTTTGAAGCCCTCTTTGACTGTGGCTGGCTTTTTGCCTATTGTCTGGAGGAGGATAGCTGCATGGTATGCTACTGGGCCTGTTCTAGCTGAAATGAGTTAGTGGCAGTCTGTTGGCTCGTTTGTCTTTCTTTGCTGTGGCTTTCTGCCAGCTCTTCACTTATATCTACTTCTTCTGTCTCAGGGTCTGTCCTCGGCCTCTTGGCCTCTGGTTGTTGTGATGACCCTGTTGGAGGTGTGACCTCCTCCCTGTCTCTCATTTTCCCTCTCTCATCATTGAGAGGAGTCTGCAAAACTGGGTTTTGAGTTTGTTCAGTTTGCTGTGGAGGGGCCTGTTCTGATTGCTGGTCCTTTGAAGTACTAGGCTGCCCTATCTCTACCTCTTGTTGTTCATCCATCTTCTCCTTTCCTTTTGCTGTGGTTGTTGTTGCTGGAGCTTGCTGGGTGTCTTGTGCAGTTGGAGCAGTAGAGATGCCTTCTCCTGCTTGGACTAGTTGCTTGAACAAGACCTATTGACAAGAGTCTAAGTCAAGAGTTTTTTCCAAGTCCTTTACATTCTGCTCCATTATTTCTTCCTGAGTCAATTCCTCTACTATTGACTCAGACACCCATTCATCTTGATTAGAAAAATGTTGTACTTGAGAGAGTGGGCAATGCTTATAGGCTAGCAACCTATATTTGACCCTCCTGGCACTGATGAAGCCTTCAGGGTCATAAGGGACCCACCAGAAGCTTCTCTTGAGTTTGAGCTGTTGTCCTAGTATTTGGTTAGCTTCTTGCCAACCATCTTTTTTGTTCATAACAAATGGGCCTAGGTGGTCCCTGAAATTTAGGTTAGCTTTCTTCTTGGCACTGTGAATGTGTGTTAGATCAGAGTTTATTAGCTGTCTATAGTACTCCAGGGAAAATAGCCACATAGGGACATATTTTGGGAGCCTGTAGGGACAGAGCTCACAACCATAAATTCTGATGACAGTGTGGTTTTGGTACAAGTACCAATCAGCAATTTTGTAGCTTCCGAATAGCTGCAAGATTTTTTGCATATCCTTGGACAATCTGATAGGAGGGGTCCTCTTTAAGAGGCATGTGACTGGATACACAAACTGATCAATGAACTCACAGTATGAGTAGGGGGAATTCTGGACTTGGTGGAAGACTGAAGACCAGAAGATCACGGACCTCCTCTCACCCTGTGAGTCTAGCTTCCTGATTGAGCACTGGAAGCAATCTGTTTGGTAGCATAAGAATAAATGATAGATGTATGAGGAATATTTGAATATTTCCTCCCTCTTCAGCCTTGTTAATTGATCATGTATCTTATTGGCAATGTATTTGGCATAATTGTATTTCATAGCAGGGGGCTTCACAAGGCTGTATGCAGAGAGCATGACCAGCACAGTTAGATCAACATGATTGTTTGTAGTGAACCACAGCACAGAGGTCAACATATCTACCAATAGCTTTCCAACCTCATTGAGATCTGCATAGGAAAAAGGAGGTGGCCCAGAAGGTTGGCAGTCTGCCTTCATGAATTTCCTAGCTATGGCAACAATGTCTGTGCTAGAAAGTTTGGAGCCTTCATCTAGTAAATAGTTCATGGAGAAGGGGTATAGCAGCTGGGTCTGCTTGTAGTTGAGCATCTGGTTGATGGAATCTGGAGTTATATAAAAGAGGATGCTCCCATATGGAGACTTCACAACCCTGAGTTTCTGGTCATAGTTTTCTGCACAGAGGTGGATGACTTCAGGAAAAATGTTGACAGAAGGCAGGAAGTAGGTGGGCAGATTGGATTCCCAGATGCCATATAGGTCACTGTTGTCCAAGTGACTGTTTCTTAGTTGGCAATATGTTTGCAAATGGCTTCTCTCTGCCACAAAGTCTGTGATGAGGGCATCACTGTCCACCAGTAGCATAGCTTCTAGTTCTCTGTTAGGTGGATTTATAGGCACCACATCCAGAGTAGCTGGAGTGGCCATTGTCTTGTTTTAGCTGGTGGCTTACTGTGTTTCAAGCTTGATGTAAATGCTGAGGAAATGGCTTACTGATCTCTGTTTGCAGTGAGTAGCTTGGCAGTGCAAGGAGGCTGTCACAGGCTTAATGAATCTGTGGGGCACTGTTTTGAAGAAGCAAAGTGTGTTTGAGCTGGTTAGCTAGTTACTTGCAGAGAATTCCTTTAGCAGGGGTGAGGGAACTGTTAATTCAGTCTTCTATCTGGTAGCTCGGCTTCTTTAGTTGCTCTTTGTGGAAAATGGTGAATTTCACAGAGGGTCGCAGGTTTCTTCGGGACTTTCATCGCGCAGGGGTTTCAGTGGCTTTTTAAGTAAATTTTAGTGTTGAATTTAACAATGTGGGTCCTTTGACTGAGTTCTTTAAGCAGGAAAATAGGATTGCAAGGAGAACAGTGGACAAAAGAGGGTGTCTGCGGCAAATACCTGGTTTTAATGGCGTAGGAGGCATTTGCACCGGTCGAATTTGAGGAATTGCAGGTACTTGGGTTGGTAATGGAGGCAGAAGCAACTTTGGTGGGTAGCTTTTTATTTTTGACCGTTGTTGGTTGAATTTTGCATGCAGAGGAGCTCCAGAAGACATAGAAAACAATGCGAAATAATGGTAAATTGACGCCTTTTTATGCATTTTTGGCATATTGGCGCCTTTTTGTGATGACGTCATGCTGACATCATCATGGGCTTGGGTACGGATGGGTGATGTGGCAGCTGATGTGGGTGCCCGGGTGGTAGTGACACGGTGGCAGGGTGGACTGGGTGACATGGTGGCCAGGGGTGACGTGGAGGCTTGGTGGCGGCAAGGCGGGGTGACGGCACGCTAACGAGGGCGTGACGTCAGCGCGGGGGGAAGGGGGTAAGTGGTCTCCCCGAAGGGG
>APFE031521149.1:67085-83692 GCA_000404065.3 Pinus taeda | reverse complement strand
GCAGTCTAAATGCAAATGCACATGCATGTATTTGTTTTCAGCCTTCTTAATGTATAAATGACAAGAAGAATGCTAAGTACAAATCTGAATTATTTTCAAAACGACTATACTTAACAATTTTTTTTTTCAAAATGAAGTGAAGATAAGCACAACACTTTACGATTTCGAAATGAAAACTGTTTTTGACACTTTAAAAACTACTAATTGAAATCATATACAAGAGTAATAGTACAATCGACTATCAAGAACAATTGGATTCTCTTCTATGACTGAAAACGACACTTACGACACTTTCAGATTAAGAAATGATAGTTCGACTACGCTACTTCTTTGCAAAAGAGAACTGAAAATGGTGCACAATACATAAAAACACTTAAAGTTCTTTGCACAATAGAGGCAGAATGATGGAATAGAAGGGGGTTTTCACAAAGATATACCGACCACAGACAACAAAACTCCTGAATAGAACTGAAAGGAGTGAAGAAAAACCAAAATATGAAGGTAAAATTAACCTTACCTGACCATCACACCTGTCACACAGAGAATCCAGTATGCATCTCACCTACTGCACACGGGAAGTTTGATGCATACAGACTACCTTGAAGGGAGGGTGTGATGGTACTAGTGCGAGACTTTTAACTAGTCTTTGCTCACAATTTACAGTTCAGTTCAGGGATTTAGGCCGAGTAAGTGATGTTTAGTAAATGTAAATCACAGGGGTTGATCTAAGGAGATTACTAGAGCCACCACTTAGGACAATTAGAATGTTTGCAAATCGATTGTTCAATTTATAAACAAAACCCAGAGATAGACTGAAGTAGCATTGATCTACTTTGCATTTGCATAGAAAATGTAGTTCGAAGGCTAGCTGGCTTGACTTCAGGCTCCGTCTGTAAGTTTATAAAACAAACAAAGATAGACTAACAAAAAATCTATTTGCTCCCCAACGGAGTCGCCATTTTGTTACCGGGAATAGTGTCCACTCAGAGCTGGTATTCCCACTAAGACTGGTAGCTATCGTAGAAACAAACAAGTAAAGACTACTTTCGTTTTCCTTTATGAAAAATAGATAAGAGTGGAATAAAGGACACCATCCTTAGTCTTGTGCTTGGTTCCTTACTTGATTCCTCTCCTTCCTGATAGATCTCTGTCACTTATTATTCATCTGCCTAGCTTCAAAGAGCACCCATGGAATCAAAGCAGCATAATACTATCGAAGAACAGAGATCTATATTCATAAATAGCATAGGACCAAATAAGTATTAACCACACAAATGCATATAAAATCAAACATACAAGAATATGGAGGAAAACTTGAATATCTTTATTAATATCAAGAATAGCAAGAGGATTACAAACAATAGTTCTGACCCAGCATCATCCTCCAGCAAGAAAGCCCTTCTTAACCTCAAGTAAAGCTTAGATCACCCAACGCTATGAATTTTCACCAGAAAACCAACAACACTTCTCTACAAGATATAAGATTCCAGCCTCTGGATCTCTGTGATGAGGGATCCATATATAGATGATTGTAGGGGGTGAGTCATCTTCTTGGGACTTGATTAGTGTCCTCTCTCTTATAGTTATTGATTCCACTTGGAGACTGATGATCTCTTACTCATCCCTGGTCGAAAACAGAGAAGCAAGTGTCAGAGGAGATGATTCTCGAATATTCTATGATCTTCCACCTCGCAAACTGTCTTTTCCATTTGTCCATTCTCACCCATCATACCCTAAAGAGGGGCCATGTAGTATGCATCACACCCTTTACAATGGGAAGGTGATATGCATCGCACCCTCTGCACTAGGTATTCAGTATGGTCCAGTTTTGACCATTTCTGAGCAATTTTTAGTGGAGAACTTCTGGGAGATGATGTAATCAGCTGACCTTGTTCCTTTAGGTAGTGAAGCAACACTTTTAGGGACTTAGAAGCCCTAAGTTTATGGACATTTATGATTGGGGTTGTAGTGCCCAAAAATGTCTATAACACCCATACTACCTCGGGTGAGACTTCAGTCCGCGCTCCACTAACTGTTGCCGAAAGGGTTAGTTGTGTGGGATTTGTTTAGCTAAAACACGTCCAAACCTAGGTCAGGCCCTAGTAAGTGAACACTAGGGCTGGAATTGGATTTATGGTTTCCGGTGGGATGGTTCTGTCTTTGCTGTTGGTGGAAACACTTTTCATTGGAACTATTTTCCTAGACTTTCTCTAAGTGTTCTGCAATGAGTTAGCTAGAGGACTTAGTTTTCTTAAAAAAAAATCCTTGAATATCTATTTCAGAACCTTAATCACAACTATCAACCCTTGAATTCTCTAGTTGTATAGGTTACTCTGCTTCTAGGTTGGACCATATCTCAAATGATCCTTTTGAACAGTACTTTTCTAGGCCGTGAGAACACAATGATACATGTTTACTACATGCCTAGTGCTTGGAGCTTCATTAGATACAAGAACTTCTTCCTCCTCTTCATCAAGCTCAGCCTGTTCCTCAACCATGACTGAGTCCACAATCTATGAAACAATTTTTCTTGTAAGTTGGTTCCACTGTGGGCATGTCTTTTCTCAATGATCCTCATTATGAAATGTGTGGTATGAATCTGTGCCAATTTTTTTAATAATCAACACCACATTAGAACTCTACGAAGATTTTGTCGGCTGATTTCTATTTCAGGTAGAAGCTACATTACTTCTCATCATACTCTTGGGGGGCCTCCTGCTCATGGGAGTCTCTCTTTTCATATGTTTAATTCCAACCATTTCAGTGGTCAGGGATTTCATGAGACGAGTAAGGCTTTAAGTATCATTCGGTTCATTTTCCTTAGCCTTTATCATAGAGGCCTGAGATCTCTTACCTATGTCCTTGGGTTCCTTGGTGGGTTCATCATCTATGATGACTCCAATACCACACAGGTCCTTATCAAAGTAAATAGAATCTTCATAGTTTTATGTTAATGTTGTCTCCCAATTGAATTTACAAATTGTGTAATACTTGTCAACAATGCAGAATTATAATAGTCAATGGTGATGGAGTCACGAGGTTTTGTGTCATCCAAAATTGTGTTCAAGATGTGATTGAACCTTTGCCTGAAATTTTTAACCTTTTCCTTCTGCTCCATCTTAGGACTACCGAACTCGTTCAATAACATGGCATGGGTCTTATCTTCAGCAAATTTCTCAAGAAATGTTCTTTCAAATTCCCTCCAAATTTGGATGGAGTTTGGAGGAAGGCTATGGTACCATAAAACTTATCTACCGTCTAAGGTACATGGAAAAAGTATGCATGCAACATCATCATAATGTACTTCAAGTGTTTTTAGGTGTAGGTAAATTTTTTCTAAGTGATCGTCAACCTTCATTGTCTTGTCAAGGTCATAATTGATCAAGAGTTTCTCTATGTGCCTCGACATCTTGTGCAAGACACTCGGAAGTGCCAATGGGCGTAGAGTCATCCAATCTAGATTATGCTCTACCATGTATTCTTCTTCATTGTCCAACTCTTCCTCTTCTAAATCTTTCATTTCCTCTTCCTCTTAACTTCTTCTTTCTCTTCCTCTCCACCCATCCCATGAGAATTTGAACCTGAGAGTAAGGGGTTGCCTCCTTCTCCTAATTGAAAGAGTGGAGGTTATTCTTCTCTTTCCAAAAATTATAATAGTTCTTCAAGAGTGGCAAGAACTACTTCTTCAACATACAAGACCACTACTCTTGTGTGGGTGGTCTTGTTATTCTTTTGAGAATATGGAAGAGTGATTACTCTCGGAATCAATCCAACAACTTTCGCAAACTGATGGGTGATGGTGCATATAACCCGAACTTGATGGTACATGATTTCACATTTGTGCCCATGTGGTGAAGAGTTATGAACTTCAAAGTTATGAGTAGGGGAGACAATGTGAATGTTACTTCCTTGAAAAAAATATGGATTAATGGGGTCGGTGGGACAATCAACCATAACATAGTAGCAACCCTCCTTCTAGCGACATAAATGTTGACAGCGCTGGACCCACCAATATTCATGAGATCTCCCTGATATGAAGTCCCAATAAGACCTCACACCATTTAGTGTAGGAGTCCCATATAGTATGTGGCCTAGTTTCCAAATGCTTAAATATTTACCTTGGCTCTAGCTATTAACACAAAAGAGTGATTCAATGATATCTTAGAGAAGCAAGGTAGTGTTTCTAGTGAGTGTGCAACAAAATTGTGTCTAAGTTCTCTTAGAAAAACGAGCCTCTAAGTGAGAGGTAATAATACCACTCAGGAAGAGAGACACATGAACCGAGAGGACCTTTCCAACATCTAGTGGAATAGTCCATAGTGGATGTGACAGTCATTTCAAAAAATGAAAAAGGGAAGATCCGTCTAACATCTAGTGGAATAGTCCAAAGCAAATTTAACAGTCATTATAATTAACAAGAAAAGAAAGTTCTATCTAGTATCCCATAGAATAGTCCATAAGGATGAAACAAAACTAACAACCTTTACAACACATTCCCAATAAGATAAGCACTAAAATAACTGAAATAGTTCAACTATCTTAGCACATGTGAAAGGAAACATGAAATAAAAACATTCACAAAATAGTCTTACAAACATTCATAAGTCATGCATGAAGAATGTGCTGGTGTTAAAAGGATATTTTGATTAAGAAAAATTTCCAAGACAAATATGTGCATTGTACACCACTATCCCCAGTAATGGGAAACTGTAGTAACTCCTTGCTCCTCAAAGAACTAGTTGATCTCTCTAATGCCTTGCAGGAGGAGCCAAGGTGAAAATGCCACTAATCATACAATGAGGGGGTATATATAATCAAGGGGTGATGCTTTCCCCTTGTGACTCTTTGACTACCCTCGTGTCTGTTCAAATTCTTATGAATTTTCAACTTACATGACTCTTCACATTCATGTGTGTCCATTGGACTTCCCCTTTACAATACATTTGATTTACAATACACATGGCCCACAATAGTGATGTGGCATATGACAACTCATGGCACAAATTGACATAAAACTACTGACATGGACTGGCTTGATGATGTGGCAATGTCAAGCCTTTATTTATGTTGAGTTATTAATGTGTTCTTGGATATGATTTTATCTTCTCCTCAACAAAGCTTGGTGATGCGAGGTCCACAATGATCTTCGGTCTTGGAATATGGTTGCACACTCTTTTTCCTTTTGATTTCTCTTGGTAGGTCCACTCAGTGACTCTTTAGCCTTCCTTCCTCCTTCTTCTCCTTCTTCATCATCTCGCCATGACTTGACAGTGAACCTGTTCCTGCAATTCACTCATGACGGGATAACATCAATCCAAAAACTCCCTAGTCTAAGATGATGCATTATTATCCATGAGGTGAGTCTGGGACCAGTGGTAGGTTGGAAGAGAGGGCCCATGGTGAGCACTAGTATTGCAGCAATAATGTTGCAACTCCTGGGCTTCCAACTTTACTCTTATCAACCCAGTAGTTCATAACAAACTTGGAAGTGATGGTGTTGTATGTACAAGTACTAGTTCTTACTGCAGGCTGTCACTTGGTCAGTTGGCACAAGATCACTAGGAGCTCAAGCCAACTTATATGAATTCTATAAGAAGCTTTGCATGTGATGAAAGAAAGGAAATCTTACACTACAAAGGCTACTCTACTTGTAGAAAGTGAAAGAAGACTAAAATGTGAAGTAAACCTAGCAAACCCTAATTAACCAGCTAATCCTACTTTTGCAGAAAGAGAGTTAAAAAACCATAAAATGAATGTCATTACCTACTTAGGAAGTAAAAAACATCTACTCAAGCTATTTCTATAAGGAAATGACAAAGAAAACATTTTTTTGGATTTTTATGTATTTTTAGGTGAAATTGTCATGCATGTAATTTATTTGTTTGTGAATGTGGCAGCGATTAGGTGGTGATGGAGGGCGAGTTCGGAGTTTGCAGAAGTGTAGGAAGGTGTGGAAGCATCCTAGGATATCCTAGGTTTCCTTCTGAGGCTTTCCCTGTAATCAGACTTCAAAAAGACACCTACAGGAAAATCTACAGGAGGCTTCAGGGGATCTACAAGAGGTCTACAAGAGGTCTATAGGAGGATGCCGAGAGTTGTTTTATAGGTTTTGAAGGTAGGAAAATGGGTGGAAAGGGTAGCTGATGGCTAGGAGTATGTGTTAAGGTGTCTAAGGTCCATCAAGGAGGATTAGGGAAGAGAAATATGGTTGGACTTGTTCAAGGAAAGAGAGGAAAGTTAATGAGAAAAGTGCAGAAAATTAGGGTAGATTTGTCAGGGACTTTGGATGACCCGTGGAACATCGATCAAAGAGAGATTTTGATGGCTGATTGGCTGACTTATTGTGAGTAGAGATTTACTGCAAGAGAATTGAAAATCAAACACCGAGACTTCAGCAAACAAATAAACTAGCTACACTAAAAAAATAGAACTGTTCATCAAGCTAGTCTAAATTATGATCTAGGAAAGTGAATGCTGAAAAATGTTATATGGAAAGAAAACATGGAAGGAAATTGATTGCATAGATAGAAATGAGCATGATGAAATAGAACTACAGCAAAGCATTACCCTTCTAACAAGTTGCAATACTAAAAATCCTATGCCAAAGGCAAATCTGTGTTTTTTTTATGGCAGCAAGAGGGTCTTGGCCTCAGTTCATGGCCCCAAAGGGGAGAAAGGAGGCCAAGGCTATGTTGAAGGCATTTTTGTATCTTCTTCTATCACTATTCAACCTGCTACAACCAACTAGAATGGAAACAACCTTTTTTAAATTACCAAAAGAAACCTATTCTTAACTAAGAAAGAAATCTATCTATAAACAACTCATTCATAAACTGAAACAAAGCATATAGATACAAAAAAAGAGGTGCATGGATGCTTGGATTGGGCCCTAACCCAAGAGCTTCAGCCCTCTAAGGTAACTTAGTGCTAGCTTAGAAACAATCTCATCTTTGTTATCAAAATAACAGTAAGATTACACAAAACTGTCTACAAAAGTAAGCGTGAAGTTGAGCAGAGCAAAGCTGCAACAAAAGTGCGAAGATTTGACTAACATCCAACAACCTAATAGGCCATAAGCCTCTCTACTTATACAACTATATCTCCCAACAACTCCCTTAAAATCTGGGAGGCTTGGCTCCCAAAGCTTGAGATAAACAACAATTAACCTTCACTTGCTTGGTTGCCTCTTTGGTGCATTGATGTGGCTGCTTGTGCTTCGAGCTTTCTGAAAGAGAATTTGAAGTAGGGAGTCATAAATGAGGGGGAAACCCTCCTATAAATCCTCTCCCTTATTTTTTTCAAATATTTGCTGCCAAATGTTCATTAAACCTGTGACTTTGTCTCCAAAATTGACCAAAAATATGCATTAAGCACACATTAGACTTCAAGGCATAATGACCAATGCAACTCACTCTATTAGCATAAATATAATAAAAAAAATGCAATAAAATAATGATAATGGTGGATTAAGCTAAGTTAGGAGGCAAAATGAGCCCATATAATTACCCATTTATGGGGCTCATCATCACCCCCCTACTAAATGTGTTGCTCATCCTCTGAGCAACTAGTCCATCTCCTCATCTTTGATGGCCCTGATGGCCTTCTTGACATCCCATGCCTTTGATATGAGGCCCTCTTCTTTGTCATGGAATCCTACCTTTATGTCCACCTCTTCCCACTGTTGTTGTTCTTCTTCCTCATTTCCAATCCAATTTTCCTTCAAACTCTACATAGAGCACTTGTACAATGGAACTCTCCTTAATGCTTCTTTCATCCTTGTTGGGGAGTGATACTCCTTGATTTGAAAAATATGTGAAAGAGTGTTCCACCTCCTCATACAAGCATGAATATAGTCTTCCCCAAGTAATCTTTCCATGTCCTCAAAATGTGCAATGGCCTGAGCCTACTCATTGGTATACTTAGGGGCATTTTAAGGATTATTTGCAAGTGGCTGGTGGACACTGATGAGAGCCATGGGGTCTAATGGATCAACTCTGATCATTAAGGGTTCATTTTGCTCTTTTTCCATCAACTTTTTGATTTTTGTTGCCCTTTTCTCCTCATGATTCATCCATGATTCCATGGCCATTAGTTGCAAGTCCCCTAGCCTAGCATTGGGGTCCCATAGGTTCATATCGGTGAGGGCCATGTTATGCAAATAAAACTCTGCTATATTTGCCTTGTCTTCTATTGAAATTTGGTCACATAGGTCTGTAAACTGTTTATAATCTTGGAAAGGCATGGTGCCTCTCTGTGCCAAAGTCTTGATTTGAAATTACAGCCATTGGTCTTTGAGGTATACTCCATATGATTTTACTAGTTCCCTACATTGTATTGCCTCCATAGACCAGCTCACCATGCATGCCAATTGTGTCTCCTTTTCTTGCAGCTATCTTCTTAGCAACTCATTTTCTGTTTCCAAGTGAGTTCTTCTAATTTCCTCTCTATGTCTTACATCACTTAATTCCCTGCCCATCTCTCTAAGTTGGTTCTCCATGTGGCCAATATCCTCCACCCCCTTGGATTTGGCAATTTACATCCATCTATGGCTCCTTATTCTTTCTTTCTCCAACTCAAAGAAAAGTGGTACTGCAAATTTTTGTGGAATGATTCTCCCCCCTCAAGAAGATTGTAATAAGAGCCCAAACTAGGTTGGGGGTTAGGTTCTTGGGTCTCTGTTGTTTCCTCCTTCCCCTTTGGCTATTCTTCTACCCTTTTTCTAGTTTTTTGGTCTCATGTAGATTAGTTAGGGTCTCCTATATAACAATTTATGCTTCCTGTAGAGCTGTTTTTGAGTCCTATAGTTGCACTCTTTTCTTCCAAGTGGAAGATCTGGGACTTCATCTTTCATATGTGATGGGGATTTTAGAGGGAGATTCTTCCCCTTTGATAGTGGGTGAATCTTTAATTACAATAGGCACTATTGAAGATGGTTGTGGTTTTACTATTTTTATCCTTCTGCCTTTCTGAGCCCTGAAGTCCATTGATGTTCGTGTCTTCCTCTTTTCTTTTTGTTTCACAGGGGTGTTGAGGTAGCAAGAGTAGCTGCTACCTCCCTTTCTGGGGTCTCAGGAGACACTTCTGTCTTTTCTACCCCTTGTTCCTCTCTTTTTGTCTTCTTTGTCTTTTCTGGTTTTGTTTCCTCTTGCTCTGTTTCAGTTTCTTCTTCCTCTGGTTTAGTGTCCTCCTTCTCTATTTTGGTGTCTTCCTCCTCTATTTGCTTCTCAATTTCCTCCCTTTCTTCTCCTTGCTGTTCTTCCCCCTCACATTCTGAAGGACTGTGGTCATATGTGAGGGCCTTTATATCATCTTCTCTTGTCATATTTCTAAATGTTTCCCATGCTATGGGGATTGTGAAGGTGTGGAGGGATTCTTCCACTAATAGTTTAATTAACCCATAGTGAGCCAACTAATCTAGACCTCCTACCTTTAACTTAAAGTTGGAGTCTATAAGGGACTAGGGGATGCTAAGTTTTTGGGGTGTGGGAGTGTCCATGCCATATCTCAGCTCATGGAGAAGTCTAAAATGGTAGCCATAAACTATGTTATACCTCCCTTCACAGGAAACATACTTGATGATTTGGTAACTGACCTCATCCCAAGGGTAAGGTATGCTTGTTCTTATAATGCCATTTTTGTCTTCTACAGGATGTTCACTTGGTTGGAAGAAGGTTTTCTTGGCAACTTGTCCCATTGGCTTTTCATCTTTGCTCCAAGGTAATCCAAGGGGAAGGCTGGTAAGTTTACTGATAAATTCTGGGGTGATTTACATGGTGAGACCTCTGAAATTAATAGTGGCATGGGTCTTTGAATGATGTACTAAAGCAAGGGAAAACTATTGAGCCACTTCTTCATCAAACCCTCAATTTTTTTTTAAAAATGGCATCCAATTGGCTCTGGTGAAAATGGCTACCACCTCGGGATGTTCATGGAGCCTAACTAAATTTGTGGGTTCCTTCCTCATGAATCCCTCTATCATTTTTCTTATATTCTTTTTGAACACCCTAGGTAGAGATGGAGACAATTTTTTTTGAAGAAACAGGAAATAGAGAAAAACTATGTTTTTTTAAGAAAACAGGCAGAAATGATTTTATGGAATTCCTCTCCTTCTACAGGTTTAATTTCCCCTTCAAATTGTATCATTTCTTGCACATATTAATATTCAAGGTGGGTATGTATAGAACCTACCACTTCAAGCCAGAATTGAGAAAAAACCCTGTGTTTACTCCTTAAAAACTACTTACTGCCCCTCCTGTAGAACTGGCTGTAGGTGCTCCTGTAGAACCTGTTACTGCTCCTGTATGACTCCGATAGCAGAAGGATGACTGAAATCGATAGAGAATTAAGTTTTCAAGGCTATGGAGGTGGTATAGAGCTTGCTACAACGAAGTGGACGAGGACGAAATGGAAGGAAAAATGGTGAAGGAGTTTCGAGAAGGAATACTAATGTCTTCTTTGAGATATTTCCAGTGATGGGGTGAGCTGGCAAAAAGGTATGCTTCTAGATTCGGACCATTGGTCCCCACTACTTTGTTATCATGGCTCTTCATGACTCTTTCCCGCAATCACTTCCCATCATTGCATCGGAGTTCATCAATGTTTGTATAACCTCCACTAACTATCCTTTGTACTTTTTGTGAGTTGACTAGGCACACATGTGGTGGCATCTCCGGATGAATGGAGTCAATTGGATGAGGGTGGCCAGTTAATTGGCCACCTTTATCGTTTAACCCTAACCATCTCATTTGCTTATGCATATTTTCAATTACATCAATGCAACAAAGGAGAGGGTTAGACACTTACCTACAAGTCAAATGTTTGTGTTGTTGATGCATCTTGGTTCCTTTTCTATTGCATGCTTGTATTTCAGTTGCCGCATGCCTGTATCTCGTCTTTTGTATGCCTTTTGCTCCCTAATGTGTGGCTTGTTTGATTTGTGTAGGTATCCTTTGGCTAGATTTGGCTTCAGACATCCTCTTCAATCCTATGGCTGCACCTATTTTGCTACTGTGGCTTGATTTTAAGGGGACCAACTACTACAAGAAATCCTACAGGAGCTCCTGTAGCTGCTTCTCCCTTTAAAATTTTTAGTTGATTCTTGTGTTGGGAGCTATGAGGATGCTATAATTAATGTTGATGGTGATGGAGAGGTATTTGGTAAGCTGTAGGTGAGCTTTGAAGGTGGTGTTCTTTTTATTTCTTTATTTTTTCTAAAAACTGGTTTCTGTGTTTTTTCTGTAGGAAGGGAAGAAATCCATGATAGTGAGGTGGTGCACGTGTGGGATGGATGGCCAGGAGGGTGGATAGCTGTAGGAGGTCCTACATGCTCTTCATAAAACTTCCCAACTCCTCAAACTATTTTTAAAATCCATTTCGAGCTCTCTGTGATTTCTATAGGAGCCTCCTATAGAACACGCAGGGCCTCCGGTAGGATACACAATGTTCAGAAAAGCACACAGTGAGGTGGAAGAAAGGTCAGAAATGATTGAGAAGAGTATGGAGGAGGTGGGATAGTCTTTGTGGAAATCTTCTCTTGCTTCTTGTGGTCCACCTGCAACTTACAATGCATTTTAAAAGTCAATTTCCTCTTCCTTCTTTTCTCTGTTTTTTTTTTTTGAAAGACAACTAGGGCGCCTCATGGAGGTTTTCACTTGAGACCTTATTATTTTTATTTTTTTTGCTTCTTTAGTGAGTGGGTGGAGTGGAGGCTGAGACCTGCTCCACTACCAACACTGTCTTATTCAAATCTTCAATGAAATCTTACTTGGAGAGGGGCTTCTTGTAAATTTTCAACCTATGTCCATTGACAAGCATGGGGAAGGCTTCCTCATCAATGGTTCTAATCAGAACTAAACTGTTGTCATTGCATTTTTCCACAGTGTAGGGTCCCAACCATCTTTTCCTCACTTGCCTTTGAAGTATTTATACCTTGAGTCATAGAGCAGTGCCCAATCTCCCTCTTGGAATTGCTTCTCCCTGATATTTTGATCTTTCCATGTTTTCCTTTGAAGTTGGACTACCTCTGTGGGGAGAAGGGCCTATAATATTTGTTCATTCAATCCATTGAGCTCAAGTAGCCTTTCCCTCTATGCATTGTTGAGGTCTAGGTCCAGCTGAGCTGCCATCCTTAGTGTATTGTACTCAAATTCTATTGACAATAAAGCCTTCTTTCCATAGACCAGTTTATAGGGCGTGAACCCTGTGGTGGTTTTCCATGTTGTGTTGTAAGCCCAGGTGGCTTCAACTAGTCTATCAACCCAATATTTTCTATTGTTGTTCACTACCTTTGTCAGAATTCCTTCCAAATCTCTATTAGTGACTTCCAACTGCCCATTGGCTTGTGGATGTTAAGGGGTGGAAGTCCTATGCTTGATTTTATGATGTGTGAGCAAGTCTTTAATCAAATTTGAAGTGAACTAACTACCTTTATCTATAACCAGTTCTCTTGGATACCCAAACTTATAGAATATGTTCTCTCTTAAAAACTCAGCTAATTTTTCCTCTATTGCTACCTTGATTTCTTTTGTCTCTGCCCATTTTGTCAGATAATTAGTGCACACAATGATGTATTGCCTCTGTTTTGAATAAGGATTGATAGGACCCACAAAGTCCATGCCCTACTTCTCAAATGGCTCAAAAGTCGCTTGAGGTTGCATGGGCATCTCATCCTTTGGAGTAGGTTTCCCCATCCTTTGGAACTGATCACATTGGTTGATATATCTCTTCACATCTTGATGAAGAGTGGGCCAATAGTAACCTTCTTGCAAGATTTTGAAGGAAGCCTTTTTTGCTGCAAAATGGCCTCCACAAGGCCCATCATGATAGGTTAGGATAATGTCAAAAACTTCCTCCTCCCTGACACATCTTCTCAAGATCTAATCTGGGCCAAGTTTGAAGAGATTTCCCCCAATCCAAGTGAAAGGGGCACTTTTCCTCATGATCTTGCTCTTATCTTTTGAGGACAGGTGTGGTGGGAACTATGTCAAAACCAAGTAATTTGCTATATCAGTAAACCATGGAGAGAGTACTGAAATAGAAAATAGGTGCTCATCTGGCATTTGATCATCAACCATTCCTTCCTCACCTGTAGGAAAATTTACTCTAGACAAAAAGTCAGCAACAACATTTTCTTTACTTGGCTTATCTACAATGGTAAAATCAAACTGCTGCAGTAAAAGCAACCATCCAATAATGCGAGCATTTACATTTGGTTTATTCATTAAATACCTAATTGCAGCATGATTAGTGTGTACAAAGGTTTGATAGCATATGATGTAATGTTTGAATTTATTTAAGGAATGCATTACAGCTAAGAGTTCCTTCTCGGTGACCGTGTAATTTAACTTTGCCTTTGACAAATTTTTACTTATAAAGTATATGGCATAAGGTAACATTTCATCAATTTTCCCCAAGGCTGCTCCAATTGCTTTGTTCGAGGCATCTGTGTGAATATGCAAAGGTAGGGCCCAGTTTGGGCCCCTTAAAATTGGGGCAGTCACAAGTTTGCTTTTCAAGGTATTTAGGGCTTCTTGACTGTTTTCATTCCATATGAACTCGATATCTTTTCCCAAAATACCAAACAACGGAGAGGCTAACTTACTGAAATCTTTAATGAATCTTCTGTAATATCCTGCTAAGCCTAGAAAACTTCGGACATCTCCAACCTTTTGAGGAGGTGGGACCCTTTGGATGATGGCAATTTTGTTGGGGTCCACCTGCAATCCTTGTTGAGATATTGCATGACCTAGCACGGTCCCTTCAGTCATCAAAAATTCGCATTTTTCCAGTCTGAGGGACAGGTTCATTTCAATACACTTGTCCAAATCTTTCCCTAGGTTAGATAGGGCTTCTTGAAAGTTAGAACCGTAAGGAGTAAAATCATCCATATATATTTCCACCGCATCATGAACCAGTTCAGAAAATATACTCAAGACTACTCTCTGGAAAGTGGCTGGAGTATTGCACAAACTAAAAGGAGGCACCCTGTATGCAAAGGTACCCCAAGGAGAAGTGAAAGTGGTCTTATCTTGGTCTTCTGGGTTGATTTGAATCTGATTGTACTCGCTAAACCCATCAAGGAAGGAGAAATTTTTTTTCCTCGCCAGACCATTTAACACTTGATCTATGAAAGGAAAAGGAAAATGGTCCTTTTTAGTGGCCTTGTTTAGCTCCCAATAATCGACACATATTCTCCACTTACCATTTTTCTTTGGCACTAGCACCAAAGGAGAGACCCACTCACTGTCAGAGATGGGGTACATGAATCCTGCATCAAGTAGTTTTTGCAATTCTTCCTTAAAAATGTCTTTAAGGGTTGGATTCATCCTCCTTTGAGGCTGCCTAACCGATTTTCAATCTTCCTTAATGTATATATGATGAGTACATACAAAAGGGTGCACTCCCTTCATCTCCGTATAACTCCAAGTGAAGGAATCTGAATGTTTTATTAATAAGCTGCATAGTTCCTTCTCCTAGGAGGTGGATAGGGATGAGTTGATTTTCAAGGTTCTTTCTGGGACGAACTCTATACTCTTAACATGGAGAGAGGTCGGTTCAGCCACACAGAGATCAGTTAGGGGATTGTCTTGGGTTTCTTTTACTAGATCTTCTAATGGAAAAATACTGGGGGGTGTATTCTGAATTAAATTTCCAATGATATCATCCTCATTTTGTGGTTTCCCGCTCCCCATGACAGTTTCTACTACACATAGTGGTGGAGAATAGACTTCATCCTCCTCCTCCTACTCCAACCAGAGAGGTAGATCATGTTCTAGTAGGGGTTGGGCAGGAGGGTATATGATTAGCTGCTTGGACACATACCTATTCTTGATGGTCATGTTCCCAGCCTGACAACTGATGTAAGCATCGGTAGTGGCCAACCAGGGTCTTCCCAGGATGAGAGGATACCTAGTGAGCTTTGCCTTCAGCTAGAGAACCAAGAAATTAGCAGAGTACTCCCAAGAATCAATGGAGACCATCACATCCTCCACAATCCCTTCAAGGGTCACAGTGGAGCGGTCTACTAGCTGCGGTACTGTTGTGGTCTTTCTCAAGGAGACCTAGAGTTTGAGCTTGAGCATGGTATCCTTTGTTATCACATTAATGGTAACTCCCAGATCAATCAAGGTATGTGGGATCATGGTGCCATTAATGTGGACATCAACTATTGGGCTTCCAGGGTCTAGATATTTTGGACAGATTACCTGCCCCAACATCAGGTCGGACAGTTGTCCTATGACATTGATGGTTGGGGAATCCCTTTTGCACCTACTTGGATGCTTGAAGCACTTCTCTTTGATCATATTATTGTATATAGGCACATCCTTTATGGCTTGAAGAAGTGCTATCTTTACACATAACTATTTCAATTCTCCCAAAAGTTCAATTTCTTTTGGGGTGGGCTGTGTTGTCCCAGATAGTCTCTCAAGAAAGGGTGGAATTGCTTTTGGTTCACTTTCCTCTTTATCTTCCTCAACCTCCTGAGGGGGAGGCTAGCTATCTGGGAGAACCTTCCTAGATCGTAGGTTAATATCCTGAATCTCCACAGCATAGGTTGGGCATGATGGTTCCCCACTATATACTTGCTAAGCCTGACTGTTGTTTGGGTTTGGGTTTGGTTGAGCAGGCATTTGGGGTTGTCTTGGTGGAGCAAGAGGAAATGGTTGTGGTTTAGCAAGTGATGGAGGCAAAAGAGTGGGAGGAGAGCTATACTGGGGCCTCCATCCCTAATGAGATGCATTCCACTAAGGTTGTGACCGAGCATAGGAGTGAAATGAATAAGTGGTTGGTTGGGCTTGATATTGAGATGGATAGGACCAAGGAGGAAGTGTGGACTAGGAAGGATGAGCAAGGGGGCCCTAAGAAGGTATGGGAGTGGCTTGGTTGGGGTTGTAGTATGCCTGGGATGTCCCTTTCATTCCTTGTTGGTATGGTCTAGGTCCATGAAATCTCCTTTGGTTCATGAAATAGAGTGGTTTAGTGGCTCCTTTGGCCCCTTGGTATACAACTTTAAGTCCGAGCAAGGAAGGGCACTTATCTGTCGAATGATCTTCTTCACAGATTGAAAAAACCTCTATGGAGTTCAATGGAAATTCATTCCTAGGATGCCTTTTGGTGCACCTAGGACAAAATATGGCCAAAGCCCTCTCTGCTTCCTCTTGTTTCCTTTTGATATGAAAGGTATCCATTTCCATGGCAAGAGTTTGCAACATCTCACTCTTGAAGTCTTCTAGCATGTGTCCAAGTTCACCTTTTATAGATGAACTAGATGAGGAGGTACTAGCTATGGGTTGACTCCCCCTACCTCTCTTTCTGGCTACCCTAGAATGGTTTCTAAAAACAGTCTTTATGTCTTCATAAGGTAGTTGGTAGATCTCTCCCCTAGCCAGTAGATGGAGGGTGTCTATAAGGTCTTCCAGAATTCCCATGAGCAAGACCAACTTCAGTGATTCGAGGTTAAGTGTACAACTAGCTCTTTTTGTAACTGAGCTGGAACCTCTCTTCATAATCTTCCAATGATTCATCACTTCCCGTGGTCATTCGGAAGATTTCTTCCTTGGTTTATTTTGACCTACAGTAGTCTTGATATTTGTTATTGAAGACTTGCT
>APFE031521149.1:36764-66222 GCA_000404065.3 Pinus taeda | reverse complement strand
AACATTTTTGTTTTCAGCCATTATCTCAGGAAGGATGTTTACTTCTTCTTCTTCCCCTATAGGTTCTTGAAATTTCTCTGGTTGTTCACCTAAAGGTTCTTCTTGATCACTGCCACTGAATAAGAGAGAAGAGTGGCTATGTGATGTGGTGGGGGTGTTGCCTAAGAATTTTCCTGAATTATCTCTGTTCCTATGAAGCTTGAAAGGAAATGTTTTTTTGGTTGGTTTTTGTTTTTTTTTCACTCCTTGTACCTGCAAAACTAAAATTGATTGAACAAACAAATTGCAACTGACTAAAATGAACTTGCTGAAATGAAATTGCAGAACTGAAAAAGGAAAGCAAATGAAATGTAGAAAGGAAACGACTAATCTACTTTTGCTGGAATTGAAATTGAAGAATTGAAAGGAAAGCAAACAAATGGCTAATCTACTTTTGTTGTAATGGAAATTGCATAATTGAAATGAAGAAAGGAAATGCAGGAATTGAAAGAAACAACTACTCTACTTTTGCTGAAATAAACTACTTAGCAGAATGTTGCAGTAGGAAATAGAAGAAAAGCAGTGACCGCACAATACTCTGATTCTTCCCTGGCAACGACGCCAAAAAGTTGTGAGCACCAGTATTGCAGCAATAATTTTGCAACTCTTGGGCTTCCAACTTTACTCTTATCAACCCGATAGTTCGTAACAAACTTGGAAGCGACGGTGCTGTATGCGCAAGTACTAGTTCTTACTGTAGGCTGTCACTTCGTCAGTTGGCGAAAGATCACTAGGAGCTCAAGCCAACTTCTATGAATTCCAGAACAAGCTTTTTATTTGATGAATGAAAGGAAAGCTTACCCTACAGAGGCTACTCTACTTGCAAAAAGTGAAAGAAGACTGAAATGTGAAGTAAACCTAGCAAACCCTAATTAACCAGTTAATCCTACTTTTGCAGAAAGAGAGATGAAAAACAATAAAATGAATGCCATTACCTACTTAGGAAGTAAATAACATCTAATCAAGCTATTTCTAGAAGGAAATGAGAAAAAACATCTTTTTGGATTTTTATGTATTTTTAGGTGAAATTGTCATGCACGTAATTTATTTGTTTGTGAATGTGGCAGCGATTCGATGGCAATGGAGGGCGACTTTGGAGTTTGCAGAGGTGTATAAAGGTGTGGCGAGGTCCTAGGAGGTCCCAAGTAGCCTTCTAGAGGCTTTTCGTACAATCAAACTTCAGAAAGACACCTACAAGAAAATCTACAGGAGGTTGCAGGGGATCTATAGGAGGTCTACAGGGGTTCTACTGGAGGATGCCGAGAGCTGATTTAGATATTTTGAAGGTAGGAAAATGGGTGGAAAGGGTAGCTGATGGCTAGGAGGATGTGTTAAGGTGTCTAAGGTTCATCAAGGAGGATTAGGGAAGAGAAAGATGGTTGGACTTGTTCAAGGAAAGAGAGGAAAATTCATACAAAAGTGCAGAAAATTAGGGTAGATTTGTAGGGGACTTTGGATGACCTACGGAACATGGATCAAAGAGAGATGGTGATGGCTGATTGGCTAACTTATTCTGAGCATAGATGTACTTCAAGATAATTGAAAATCAAACACCGAGACTTAAGCAAGCAAAGAAACTAGCTACGCTAAAAAAACATAACTGTTCATCAAGCTAGTCTAAATTATGATCTAGGAAAGTAAATGCTGAACAATGCTATATGGAAAGAAAACATGGAAGGAAATTTATTTCATATATAGAAATGAGAATGATGAAATAGATCTACAGGAAAGCATCACCCTTCTAACAAGCTGCAACACTAAAAATCCTATGGCAAAGGCAAACCTGTGTTTTTTTTGTGGCAACAAGAGGGTCTTGGCCTTAGTTCATGATCCCAAAGGGGAAAAAGGAGGCCAAGGCTGTGTTGATGGATTTTTTGTATCTTCTTCTATCTCTATTTAACCTGCTACAATAAACTGGAATGGAAACAACCTTTTTTAAATTACCAAAAGAAACCTATTCTTAACTAAGAAATAAATCTATCTATCAACAACTCATTCATAAACTGAAACAAAGCATATAGATACAAAACAAGAGGAACTTGGATGATTGGATTGGGCCCTAACCCAAGAGATTTATCCCTCTGAGGTAACTCAGTGCTAGCTTAGAAACAATCTCATCTTCATTATCAAAATAACATTAAGATTACATGAAACTGTCTACAAAAGTAAGCTTGAAGTTGAGCAGAGCAAAGCTGCAACAAAAGTGTGAAAATTTGACTAAAATACAACAATATAATGAGGCCCTAAGCCTCTCTACTTATAAAACTAGAGCTTCTAACAACTCCCTTAAAATCAGGGAGGCTTGGCTCCCAAAGCTTGAGATAGGCAGCAATTATCGTTCACTTGGTCGGCTACCTCTTTGGTGCAGTGATGTGGCTGCTTGTGCTCTGAGCTTTCAGAAGGAGAATTCGAAGTAGGGGGTCATAAATGAGGGGAAACCCTCCTATAAGTACTATCCCTTGTTTTCTTCGAATATTTGCTGCCAAATGTTCGTTAAACCTTTGACTTTGTCTCCAAAATTGACTAAAAATCAGCATTAAGCACACATTAGACTTCAAGGCATAATGATCAACCCAACTCACTCTATTAGCATAAATATAATCAAAAACATGCAATAAGATACTGAGAATGTTGGATTAAGCTAAGTTAGGAGGCAAAATGAGCCCATATAATTGCCCATTTATTGGGCTCATCAGCCCAGTAACTGTGCATTATGTTTTTTCAAGCGATAGGGATAAAGGTTGATTAGTGAGACTGTGCAGAGCGTAGCTTAGGCTTGTCTGAGGAACCTGTTATCACTCAGGTTGTCCCTAAGCTCCTGAAGGGATACAGCCGAGGTAACCACAAACCAATCTTTGGATTGCAGGTTCTAGCCCACCTGCAATCAGAGAGGGCTCTCTCTTAATGATTTACCTTTGTTGATAATGATTTTAGGCTAGTTATTGGGTTTAGGGGTTTTGATTTTTTGTTTGGATGGAAGATGAATATGAGGAAGATAATTCCAAGCAGAGAGGCAAGGGAAATTGTGGTAAGTTTCAAACCATTGGGCATGGAGTCATGGATTGAGTCTTGCTGTTGTGTTTTCTTGGTCACAAGAGGATTATGGAGCGGGATAGCTACACATGAAACAATACCAATTTGCTGAAAAGATGGGATGAAAGTCAGAGATGAAAGGCAATCAAGAATCTTTGATTAACTAATAGGGAAAGAAGTGAATGAATGGTTATCTAGGAGCAGTTAAGAATTCCTAAACTAGCATTCGTATGTGAAAGAAACAACGTAAACAGGATCATTTAAGTATGCATGTTCATAACTATTCCTGATGAAAACATGAAGAAATTGCAGAAATTGAGCCTAAGGTGCAGCTAAGAAAATCCTAAACTATTCTTATTTTCTGCAATTTAGATGGTGGATTGATGATAACACATACATAAAAACTAAACAGAGTTAAAGAAACACTTATTGAACCATGTAGAAGCACAGGAATTCTATAGTCACTCCTCGACCAGTTAAACACAACGGACAGTTTCCGAATCCATGCTTTCAGCACTCTTTCATTATAGAAAGTATCACATTTACAGTGCGAGTCTATGCTCGAGCAAAATATCGAACTAACAAAGATCAAACAACCAACCAACCCCTACTCCATTTTTCAGGGTGGTATATATGAGCAAAATATCTAAAGTCATTTATTACAACCGACCTAAATAGGTCTGCAGGAAAAAAACTTTCTAAACCTAATTTATGCTGGAATTAAATGTAAGCAAGTCTTTTCTGGGCTGCGCCAGTGGCAGCTGGATCAAAAATTGAGTTAATGTGATGTCCTCTGTGGCTTGGTGCAGTGGTTTTGTAATAACCATGCATTGAGTTCTGGTCCACTGATCTCCTATGAGTTTAATGTGCAGTCATTTGTGTTGGCGAGCTTTCAATGTTTCCTCAACTGCTTCTTGAATTTCAGGGCTTTGCTTTTAATGCTGGATTTGCCTCGAGCCCTGAGAAAATCTCCTCTAATACACTTTGCCGCTACTCTGATACTCTTTGACATGCTTTTTATCTTCACAACTGCTCTGATACACTTTACCCTCTGAACTGGGTCTCTCTCTGACTTCAGATACGCTTAATTTCGAAAAATCGGGCTTTCTCTGCCATTTTTGGTGCAAAAAGGACTGAGGAATCAAAAGATTCCCTAAAGATTCTCCAATATGGCCCATTTCCCGTAGCGATGCGCGATTAGCGCTTCGCGCTAATCGCGCATCCAAAACTGCCTCTGCTTTTCATTCCAGAGCTTCGAAGCTTGACTTTCGCGCTTTGCACCGGCGAATGACATCAGCATGACGTCAACAGTGGGGTCCTCTGGTACGGATGTGATGTCAGCATGCTGACATCAGCAGGGTGACGTGGCAGTACGATGGGGTGATGACGTGGCAAGACACGGTGGAAGGTGACATGGGCTAGGTGCAGGCAGGGAGGGGTGAGGTGGAGGTGACATGGTGGGGTGACGCGACACTCCTGTTACATGAGGGTAGGGCAGTTTTGGCAGGGCATTGGACCGTTTTTGATATGGAATTGGTTTCTGTCAGGGATGGCCCGATGCAATGGGAAGCCGCCAGCTGTCCCAGTGTACGACGGTAAAACCGTCGGACATCGGGTGCTAACGTATCCATACAGAAGGGTGCCCGATATGGATAATAGCCGTCAGATCTAGAGGAGGTGATCCAACGGTTGATGGGTGGAGAAAGTGCACGGGGTTTAGTCAAAGAGCATGCGCGTTATTTTTTAATTTTTCACGACGCGGGTGGGTTGGAACTTTAGGTTAAGGGTTAATGGGTTTTGGCGCTTGGTGATTTATTAAACAAACATTAATAAATTCCAAAGAAAATGCACGGGGCGGGGAGGGGGGGGGGTTGCATTTGGAAAGGGGTTCTATGTGTTTTGGAAGGATTCCAAACACCTTGGGGGGGAAATTTATGCAGGGATGGGGCTCTTACTAAGGTCCAGATGACCTAGTAATTCCCAAGGGATGTTTATGGTTATATTCCAACTAGGGGGAGGGGATATTTACATAGGGGAGCTATTAACATAGTCTTAATAAGGGGAAGGGAAAATAGATAGGGAGTTAAATAATAATGTTAGTAGTTAATATGAAAATGACAAGAAGAGCGCTAAGTTCCAGAGATCTTAGGTTTTGAAGGGGAGATAGAAATTTGTAGAGAAGTATGGACCCTCCTTGAGTAATGCAGATCTTTACCAAGGCTAATGACATGGAAAATGATGAAACTAAGAGATATCAAGCAGATCTTGACCTCTTTTGGGGAAATTAGTAAATGAATTAGGGGAGAAGAAGAAGGGGAAGTTAGTTATGCCTGATTTGAGCTCCTTCAAATGGGAACTGCCTGCTGACTGTGATCTGTATGAGTGTAACACTTGAAAATGTGGAACTAATCACAAGCCAACATTCTGCAACCTCAAAATTACCTACCCAGCCTACTTACTTAACATTTTTATTCATTTTGGTTTGGGTGCACTTGGACTTGCAGACCCAGCTTTTCAACTTTTTCTTTTGATGTCTTCCTATCTACATCCACACTTATTTCTTCCAAGGACCCAGATTAAGCAGTTGGGCTCCTTTGATTCTCTACCTATCTAAGAATCTGCCAAGATTAAGCTGTTTGGACAGATTATTCATCCTCTATATTCTAAAATAGGAAATTGAAACCTAGGGAGACCAAGATTAAGCTGTTTGGACCTCCCTTTAGCTGAAAATTTGTACAAAAATTAAATAACTCTTCAAAATTGGAATGCAGCAGATGAACTTTGAGTAGCATTCTTTCATGGCATCTTTCTTCGGTGACTGTTAACAAATATGGAGCATTGCAACATGCAAAGTATGACATATTTGGCCTGTAAAAATGTCCATCATGAAATATGAGTAACCTTTATCTGAATGTGATGGTAGTCCCAGGACCTTTAGATTACAATTTACTTCTTGTGCGTGACTATGTTTACCACATGGGAGATATTGTTTCAACACTATTTCGAGTGATTTGTTTCCCGCATGAAGGCAGAATTGTCACTATTGACCAGCTTTTATTTCCTAGTCCAAATATAGCTCCTAGTCAACCATCATCCCAAAATGGTCCATTTATACCAATGGTATCATCCCTGCCATAGGTTAATTATGTGGCAATATGTTCCATACCTACATCGACTGACGATCAATTTAGTGATGTTGTACATTATGTACTGAGGGCATTGGAACCAAATCTTTCCTTCACGACCACTTATAAGTTTTGATCGAAGGAGGATGAGGAGAGTTTGTTATCTTATGTCAACCTCGTTAAAAAATGAAACCAAGTATCTCAACAGAGTTCCTTGTCTTCTGTCAAGCTCGTTAAAAAATGAAACAAGGACCCCTGGAGCAAAATTCCAGTCGAGCCTTTCACTTGATCTTGTAAAAGAACCTTCATTCCACCCACCTAATTTCCATGAGTAGTATGGTAAATTTAACGAAGCTTAGGGGGCATGCACCCTTGTCTATTTTGTGAACAAACCCAACTAAAAAGATAAGTTTCCCTGTAGGTTATGTCATTGGTCTGACACACCATTCACCTTTGTCTATTCTGCGGACGAAGCCAAGGAAGTGTTTTGTCTACTCTGCGGAAGAAACCATCCTACCTAACCATAGTAATTTCCATATGGCTACTAGAGACTCTCCTTTTCATCATGTTGGGGGCATGCAAATCATTTTCAATTTTTAGTAGTTTTGTCATTTCTAGCTTTTTAGTTTTGTATTTCTAGTTTACGTAAAAACATGAAACCTAAAACCGAGCATACTTCCCCCATGGTTTAAGCTCATTCTAAAATAAACCCACCGAGCATAGTTCCACTATGGTTTAAGCTCATTAAAAAATAAACCCATCGAGTATAGCTTCCCCATGGTTTAAGCTCGTTAAAAAATAAACCCATCACTGAGCATAGTTCCTCCACAGTTCAAGATCGTTAAAAAATAAACCCACTTTCAGTAAATAACCCTTTTGATTGTCATGCTATTAGCCTTTTGAGCCTTGTTTGTGTACCTCCCATCACCTCTATTCTTTTGGTCGATCATACGCTTCCACTTGGATGTTTACCCTTTTTGAGGAACAGCTGCGACAAGTGGTCTTGTTAGCCACCCTCTTCCTAGAAATGACCATGTTTTGAGAAGTTCCAAGCTTACCCGGAACCAGTTGCTACCCTAGACACCACTCATTCCTCAAAAACAAGTCTCCTTTAAACCCTTTTTAGACCCGTTAAATATGAAAAGATTGTCGAGCATTCCAGCTCGTTAACGTGCTTGGGAATATCGAGTCTCCTTTAAACCCTTTTCAGACTCATTAAATATGAAAATATTGTTGAGAATTCCAACTCGTTAAAGCTCTTGGAAATATTGAGTCTCCTTTAAACCCTTTTCAGACTCGTTAAATATAAAAAGATTGGGGAGCATTCTAGCTTGTTAAAGTGCTTGGAAATATCGAGTCTCCTTTAAACCCTTTTCAAACTCGTTAAATATGAAAATATTGTCAATTAATTGACCTTTCTTTCTTGTTAAAGTGATTGGAAGCATCATCCCTCCTGTATATTTTAATATTTTTCAGACCTGAAGGATTATCTCACGAAAAATTTCGAGTGCTTGTCTTTTTCGACTCGTTAAAGTGATCAGAAAAGTCATCCCTTTCATATTATTTTATCCCTTTTCAGACTTAAGGGATTATGCTATGAAAAAAAACAGCTGCAGTTTCCTTTCATCCCTTTTCAAACTCTCTAAACATGAAAAGGAAAAAGTTATCCTTGTCGTTAAACTCGTTAAAACAATAGCGAAAAACTCGTCCATTCTAGATGAGACAAAGTTTCCTTTCCATCTCTTTTCAAACTCTCTAAACATGGAAAGGACCAAGTTATCCTTGTTGTTAAACTTGTTAAAACAATAGCAACAAACTTTTCCATTCTAGACAAGAACAAGTTTCACTGTTGCTAGACTAGTTAAAACATAGTGACAAGTTTGGTGGAAGGGCAAATTATAGAACAAGCATATGTTATCCTCCTCAAGCTTGCCAAAAATAAAGAGGTACTAGTCAACAATGACTAGGGAAAAAGGGAAAAAACTTGAAGAATTTTATGGTAGCAGGTCACTCTTGAACATGACACTTTCACTTCATCACCATTATTGAGTTGGGTTGGGTTATTCTGTTCACCGGTCATCTCACCATTGGTCTTCCACACCATCCATTTTTTGGGGTTAACACTACCAATCCATCTCAGTGTCGCCAATATGTTCAAGAGAAGTCATTTAGTTGAGAAACCACAATCTAGTTAATGCCTTATCCACTACAATACCTTCAACCTTCATTTTTCATGACCACCATTCCTGAACCTTGTGTCGTCAGATCATTTTCACCTCCAAAATTCATTTGCTTCGTTTCATGTCCTAGATGTGGGATACAGTTAGGCCCTCCCATGATAGGTCACTTCTTGTTGAAATCAACAAATTATACAAGAAGTTGACTTAGAAACACCACTTTCAGTACTTTGGAGCTTGCATGCCTCAATGACAAGTTTCTCACTTACGGCGATAGGTTGACATCAATGGCCTTCGACCGAAAGATTTTGCATGGTGTTCTAAATCGGATCATATATTCACACCACGTGAATTGTATTGTAGTACCTAGAGGGTCATTATCATTATCAGTGATTCCTCTCGCGCCTGTTAATAGCTCACATTATTGGCTGGTAATTAGGCAATGTCTTTCTATGTTCGACTTTAGAAAATCTCTTCACATGGATTGACTTGTACATCAAGTGAATATTGAACGAGTTTGAAGACCCCATATCTAGTTTCATCCATCCGGGCTATGATATATTTAGGGATATAAATATATCAAATGTACACAGAAGCTGCACAGATTGTCATCCAAGCCAAGGATGATGACTCTACATCTGAAGAATCAGCAGTCTACAATTGTAGATGACTATCTCTTCTATGTACATGAAATGAATTTATAAAGCTGAGCATGGGAATGCCCACCTCAGTTAGATCATGAAAATTATATTATGATGATGTATTGTATTGTATCTTATATAGGTCACCTTCCAGTTTGAAACCTCAGATCCTCATGACAAAGCATTTCACCTGACATCAAGATTAATGACTTCATGCTTTAGGGGGCAACTATTATAGACATATTTGGGCACTTCAACCCCAATATTATATGTCGATAAACTAGGGCTCTTCAACCCCTAAATTTTTTTTTCCATACCCTAAGAGAATATGATCAACTGATTACATCATTCCCTAAAAGTTCCACCTAAAAAACCATCTAGAAATGGCCTAAACTGGACCATACTAACTGCTACACTGGCTAGGTGCGATGCATACTAAGTGGTACACTGCTCAAGTGTGATGCATACTAATTTTTCCTTCTGTAGGGTGCGATGGGAAAGGATGGACAAATGTCCAAGACAATTTGCTAAGTGGATGCTCATGGGATCTTCCTGAAACTTCTCCTATGACACTTGCCTCTCTGAATTCACCTAGGGATGAGTAAGAGATCCAAGAAATCTCCAAGTGGAACCAAATGCAACAAGTGGAATGACACTAATCAAAACCCCAAAGATGACTCACACCCTTGCACATATCTATAAATGGATCCCTCATCTGAGACATCTAGGGGCTGGAATTTTGTGAATTGCAAAGAAGTGCTGATAGTTTGTATTTGAGAAAAGAGAATTGTATTGTTGGTGTGATCTTGCTATTTCATGAGGTGAAGAGGGATAGATGCTGGGAGGATGATGCTAGATCAGACAACTAGGTTGTAATTCTCCCTTCTATTTAATAAAGTTCTTCAATTTTTCTTCCATATATTTGTGTACTTGTGAATGTTATCATTTGTGAATGCCATTGTATGCTCATTATATATATCATTTTGTAATGATTATGTTATAATAGATCAAGATGCCTTGACGGTTCTCTGTTACTGTGTTTTTACAGGTACTCTCCAATTGGGATAATTATGGGGAGGAGTTGCAAGCTTTGTCAAGGGGGAGAGAGATCAAGCAAGGGATTAAGCAAAAGATCCAGGTTGGTTCCTTTGTATTCACTTATTATTGTACATAGAATAAATTTTGAATTGCTTTAAATTGTTGTTTCTAGGGTAGCTACCAAGCCTAGAGGGCTATTCGATCAAAAAGACACTAGTTTTCCCAGAAACAAGCCCCTTCCACACCTTGTGGAGCAAACATTTTCCTGTGGACTGATGATGAAGGCAATGCCCCTTCCACACCTTGTGGATCAAGCACTTGCCTAGCAACTGAAAAAGGTCTCCTTGTGCCTCTTTGATATGTTAAATACACTGGCACTAGTTTTGGTTTCCTTGGCCTCTTCCCTTGTTTCTCCATGGCTAGAAATCCCACCTTCTTATTGATGCATTGGTGAAGGGATTTGTGGACCTTTGAACATCTCATGGGCAATGAAAGTCTGCCATGGGATGTTAAGAAGGCTAAGCTGGTGTAGAACAATGATTTTAGTCAAAGAGAAATGGTATATGTTGTTCAACTACTTGGGGTATGATTTCCTCTATATAATATGTGCCATTTTCTTAATGTTTCTAAACATGAAGTAAGGGATATTCAACATCTTTACTCTAAGGAAATGCATGAGGAGTCTAATATGATAGACATACAACCGGGAGAACCTACCTTCACAAGTGAAGAACTTGATAATAATCCTCATCAAAGGCACATACCTGTTTCCAAAAACTTAAAGGGGAATAAATTCTTCATTTGATTTCTGTATTTAGCCTTGATATAGGGATAATAGTAATCCTCATCAAGATCATGACCCCTGTACTATTTCTCACCCACATTAGGGATTCTAGTGGCCTCTAAAATGACAACTGATGAAATTGTGAAGGTTACTCTGGCAAGTGTCACCTCATTGTTATGAAAATGAGTCACAAAATGTCTAGCCAACTCATGGTGAAACTGTACTCTTTCCACCAATTCACAAAATTCAAAACATGCCAAGCGTCTAAAATAAGAAACTGCAAGTGAAAAAGCCTGTAACTTTGTCAAACTAGTGGGATCCTCTCTAATGGTTTTTCCTCCTTTATGAGGCTTACTTTGTTGTATGTTTCCCTCCTTGGAGCCATCACTAAATATCTCTTCCTCATACTCATAATCACTGTCTCTTTCCATTGTTCTCCTTTGGTTTTGAACAATGTGGTTGCATATGGATAATTGTGAATAATAGTGTGGAAATAGGGTGGAGGAATGGAATGGTTAGAGTGGATGTAGAAGGGAGTGTGAAAATGTTTGTGTGAACAGAGTTTAGGGATGCGAGTAGGGTTTAGGGATGTGAGTATGGTTTAGGGACGTGAGTAAAGGAGAGAGTGTAGGGTTTGAGAAATTTTATGAGGGAATGGGATTTAGGGAAAAATATATGTGGGAATGGGGTTTAGGGAACAATGGAAAATGGATAATATAGGAAAACACTAGTGAAGTGAGGAAAACTAGGGTTTTGAATTTGGGAGTGAAAAACACCAAAAATTGACAAGTAAAACCGTAAACCACAAGAGATGACTGATATACTTACTTGCAAGAGAGAAAAATTGGATGATTTGAGGTGAATTTGGCAATTTGGAGTGATTTGAGGCTCTGCTGGGCAAAGCGCAGTGCCACCTACAGGAGCGCAACACCATTGTCAATTTTCACTGGAAAATGTTGTGAGAAGCGCAACGCCACCTTGAAAGCGCAACACCTTCGTCAGAAGCACAACACTGACCAAAATCTTGAAAAACGTAGCAACTTCACTGTATTTTCTCAATGACACTTGAAACTCGACCTTTGATCTCCTTATGGCACTTTGATCTTCAACAATAACAAAATGGGATGAAAAATAGGAGGATGGCTTTATATAGCTTCACCATTTTGATTTTTTGTTTATGAACCCACTTTTATAATGTCTAATTGTCTTTTACAATGCTCTGTTTTCCATGTTTGTTTCTTTTTACACGGAAAGTGGATTGATGCTCAGAATCACTTGATTTTGCAATCATAGGTACTTGGCACCATCACAAGTTTTAAGAGGAGCTTGGGAACAAATATTACATATAGAAACAATAAAATTACATCATGATGAAGGTTAAAAACATAATACTCTATTTTCACCTCAAAAAATTTTTTGAAGTGAGAACTACATTCAGCTTCTCAATTGATGAATTATGATTTTAATAATGGTTATTGACCTCCTCATGTGCTTGTTGACCCTTATTAACATATAATCACTGAAGTTGACAATGGAGGAAACCCTAAGACCTAATGAGACCAAACCCTATGTAATTGATGATAGGGATTGCAAAATGAACATGAATCATGACTGAAAAGTATGGAAGTAGATCAACAAGTACATACCATGAGGGAAAAACTGAAGCAAACCCTACCATCAGTGGATCCATGACCTAATGGAATGCAACCTCATCAAAATGAGACTCCTACTATGAAATGCAAAAAAGCAGATTTTGATCACTGATGGCAGTGTGAAGACACTGACACTAACACTTTGTAACCCTTGATTCTTCATTCTTCATCCACAATGCCAAAGCCATCAACTATAAATATCCTAGCTTGGAATTAGGGTCCCACACATTCATGTCTATTAAGGCCATGTTATGAAAATAAAACTCAGACATCTTGGCCTTATCTCCTAGTGTGCTCTGATCACAAAGATCAATGAACTGCCTGTAGTCATGAAATGGCATGGTGCCTCTTTGTTCTAGGGTCTTGATCTGGAACTGCAACCACTATTCCTTGAGGTATATGGAATAGTTTTTAGCTGGCATCCTACACTAGATTGCTTCCAAAGAGAGACTGGCCATACATTCCAATTGATTCTCTCTTTCTTGTAGTTGTCCTCTTAGCCATGCATTTTCTATTTCTAGTTGATTTATCATTATGGCATCTCTATATCTCAAGCTACTTAGATCTATACCCATTTCCTTGAGCTTCTCCTCCATGTTCCCAATGTCTTCCACCCCATTGGATTTGGAAATCTTCCTATCTCCTTTGTCTTCCTTCCTCCATGGTACTCCTAGGGGAAGTGTGGTGAATCTGCTGATGATTTTGGGGGTGAGATCTATGGAGAGGCCTCTTACCACAATAATGGCATGGATTCTAGTACGTGGAATGAGGGAGAGATAAAATTCTCGGGCCATCTCATCATCATACCCCCTTAATTTTTCGAAATACCCCATTTGATTATGTCTTGTGAAGATTTCTTGCACCTAAGGGTGTTGTTGGACTCTAGCAGTGTTAATGGGCTCCCTTGTATTAAACCCTCCCATCATCTTGGTTGGTGAAGTTTGAGGATATGAGATGGCTGATACAATTTTAAAATGCAGAAGTAAAAAACTGAAATGACTGTGTGGACAATTCTCTTGCACAATTACCAAATTCACTCAAACTAGAGGATTTTTTGTTCAATTTACTTGGAAAGAGGGATGTAACTACAAAGCCTACCTCTTCCTAGTGTTTTTTGTGCCCATCCCCTGTGTTTTTCCCTCTAAAACTCCTCTCGGCCTATCTTGTAGACTATCTTTATGTATCTTGTAGGAATATTGTGTGCAATCTTATAGGATTTCCAATGTAATCTTGTAGGAATTCCTATGCAGAAAAACGATGGAGTTTTCCTTTCTGTAGGTTTCCTGGGTATGAGAGTGACTTGTGAGAGTGAGCCTCCACAAAATGAATGCATGAATGCATGGGGATGGCAATTATTTCCTCTTATGGTCATTTGGGATTAGGTGGTGTGCTGGCAGCCGAGGTATGGTTTCCATTTTTGGACCAGTGGTCCCCGTTACCACCTCATCATTCCCCACTCATCATAATCAAATCCCACTTCATGCTTCTGTAGCCTTAACTTCTTTTTCCTTTCTCCTTTCTGTTTTTGAGTTGACTGTTGCCACATGTGAGAGGAATTTTTTTTTGTCTTTGTTGATTAATTGAAGGTGGCTAAGTTAACTGGCCACCTTTCACTTATAAACCAACTTACTCATAACCTTTATATCTTTTTACTACATTATGCACATAAGAGAGTGAGCGAGATACTTACTTGTGGTGCTAATACCTTGTTGTAGTTGTTGAAGACCGGACGTGCTTGCTGTGTGTATTGGCTGCATGTTATTATTCTTCATTTTTTTTTTGTTCTCTAATGATTATTTTGTTGCGCAGGTACCTAGTGTTGAAGATGATGGTGTCACTGCTTATTTGGAGTTCCTTCTACTCTTGGATCATCATGTTGCAAGCTTGTTCTTATGATTTGTATTTTGTGGGATAGGCTGCTACAGGATTTCCTACAAGATGTCCTGTAGCTGCTTCTCCCTCTGAACTCTTAATCATACACTTTGCTAAGATTTTGAGGATGGTGACATGGATGGATAGGGAGGCTAGGAGTGTGAAGAATGCTCAGGTGATTTTACCTTCTGCTCTCTATTTCCTTCTTTTTGAAGACTGTGAAGAAAAATTTTGGAACTGATTTTTTTTTTAACAGTGAATGCAGGGGTGATGAAGGTGGACATAGGTATGGTAATGGAATGATGATGTAGGGGTGCTATTTTATTGGCATAGCATGTCATGTTTTGCCATAGGGTCGCTTCTTGTAGGATTTCTGGGTCACTTTGATTCCTACAGGATCATCCTATAGGTTTTCAAGGTATCTCATAGAAAACACAGTCCCCTTGTAAACTAAAGCAAAGGAGTGAAAAAAATGAAAGAAATGGTAGAGTAATGAATGAAAATGAGTGGAAAAATGAAAGTGTGAGTGAAATAGGTCTCTTTATGATCCTCCTTTACACTCTGATCATCCTTCTCGATGACTTGCAAAATAGAAATTTTCATGATTTTTCTCTTTTTTTCCTTTTTTTTTTTTTGAAAGCAACTAGGTTGCCTCTGAGAGGTTTTCATCCTAGCTATTTTCCCTGGGTGCATCAAGAGAGGTTTTCAGCAAGGGATCTTTTTATTCTCAATTTTTCTTTTTTTCTTTTTTTTTATTGACACCATTAGGCCACCCCAAGAGGTTTTCAACCTGATAGTGGGACTCAGGCGCCTCATGGCGGTTTTCACCCGAGTCATTATTTTTTCTTTTTCTTTCTCTCTTAGTGATTTGATGAGGTAGGAGCTAAAACTTGCTCCATGACCATCACTATTTTATTGATACCATCAATGAATTCTTGTTTTACCAATGGTCTCTTGTAAATTTTTAATCGATGTCCATTAACAAGTAAAGGAATGGCCTCTTCATCTATGGTTCTAATATGTACTGTACCATTATCATGGCATCTTTCTACAACATAAGGTCCTAGCCATCTTGTCCTTAACTTTCCCTTGAAGTCCTTATACCTAGAATCATATAACAAAGCCCAATCACCTTCTTGAAATTTATTTTCCTTGATGTTCTTATCATTCCAGATCTTCCTCTAAAGTTGAATTACCTCTATATGTAGGAGGGCATGCATTTTGAACTCATCTAAACCATTCAATTGGAGCAATCTCTCTTTTTGTGCACTACTGAGATCTAGATCTAGTTGGGTTGCCATCCTTAATGTGTTATACTTAAATTCAATGGAAAATAGGGCCTTTTTCCCATAGACCAGCTCATAGGGTGTGAATCTAGTGGTGGTTTTCCAAGTGGTATTATAGGCCCAGGTGGTCTCAACTAATCTATCTACCTAATCCTTCCTGTTGATGCTTACCACTTTGGTCAAGATACCCTCCAATGCTCTATTGGTCACCTCCACTTGTCCATTAGCTTGTGGATGATAGGGAGTGGAGATTCTATTCTTGATCTTGTGCTTCCTGAGTAAGTCTTCAATCATGTTGAAGGTAAACTGGCTACCTTAGTCTGTGACTAGCTCTCTAGGGTACCCTAATTTGTAGAATATATTCTCCCTTAGGAACTCAGCTACCTTCTCCATCGATGCCTTAATTGCCTTTGTTTCAGCCCACTTAGTCAGATAGTTAGTGCACACAATGATATATTGTTTTTCTTTGGAAGGAGGGTCAATAGATCTAATGAATTCCGTGCCCCACTTTTCAAATGGTTTGAAAGTCACTTAAGGCTGTAGAGGCATTTTATCTCTTAGAGTAGGCCTTCCCATCCTTAGGCACCAATCACACTGACTAGTATATATTTTCACATCCTGATGAAGAGTGGGCCAATAATACCCTACTTGTAACACTTTGAATGATGTCCTCTTTGTTGCAAAGTGACCTCCATAAGGCCCATCATGATAGGTTAGAAGGATGTCGAAGACTTCCTCCTCTCTGACACACCTTCTCAAGATTTAATCTAGGCCAGGTTTGAAGAGATTTCCCCCAGTCCAAGTGAAGGGGGCACTCTTCCTTACTATATTTCTTTTCTCTTTGGAGGACAAGTTCGATGGGAACTGTGAAGATACAAAATAGTTTGCTATATCAACAAACCATGGAGAGAGAACTGAAATAGAATATAAGTGCTCATCTGGTAACTGGTCATCAACAATTCCTTGTTCACTTGTAGGCAAATTTAATCTGAACAAAAATTCTGTAACAACATTTTCCTTACCAGGCTTATCAACAATAGTTAGATCAAACTATTATAATAAAAGTAACCATCTTATAATTTGAGCATTCACGTCTCATTTATTCATTAAATATTTTATTGCAACATGGTAAGTATGTACAGATGTTTGATAGCATGTAATATAATGCCTAAATTTGTTCAATGAATGCACAATAGCGAGGAGTTCCTTTTTGGTCACTGTGTAGTTTGGTTTAGCCTTTGACAGATTCTTATTGATAAAGTAGATAGCATAAGGATATTTTTCATCTATCTGACCTAGGGATACTCCTATGGCTTTGTGTGAGGCATCAACCTGAATATGAAAAGGAAGGGCCCAATTTGGGCCTCGGAGAATCGGTGCAATGGTTAACTTGTTCTTTAGGGTTTCTAAGGCCTCTTGATAGCTTTTTGACCATATAAACTAGAGTCCTTAGCCAACAAACCAAATAAAGGAGAGGGAAACTTGTTGAACTCCTTTATGAACCTTTGGTAGTATCTAGCTAAACCTAGGAAACTTCTGACATCTCTCTGCTTTTGAGGAGGTGGGACCTTTGGGTGATAGCTATTTTGTTTGGGTCCACCTACAGTCCTTGTCGAGATATTGAATGACCTAGCATGGTCCCTGCACTTATCAAGAATTCACATTTTTTGGGGGTAAGAGATGGGTTCATTTCAATGCATTTGAGAAGTACTTTTCCTAGGTTGGGCAGAGCCTCTTGAAAATCACAACCATCAGGTGAAAAATCATCCATATAAGTTTGAACCGCATCATGGACTAACTCAAAAAAACATACTCAAAACTATTCTCTGGAAAGTGGTAGGAGAATTTCATAGGCCAAAAGGAAGGACCCTATAGGAAAAATTACCCCAAGGACAAGTCAAGATGGTTTTATCCTAGTGTTCCAGGCTGATCTATATTTGGTTGTACCTGCTAAATTCATTTAGGAAAGAGAAAAGAAAATTCCTTGCCAGGCCATCTAGCACTTGGTCAATGGAAGGTAGAGGAAAATGGTCATTCTTTGTGGCTTTTTTCAACTCCATGTAATCAACACAAATCCTCTGCTTACCATTTTTCTTTGGAACTAACACTAAAGGAGAGACACACTCATTGTCGGAGATAGGGGAAATGAATGGGTTGCATCTAGCATTTTTTGCAGTTCTTCTTTGACTATATCTTTAAGAGCTGGATTCATCCTCCTTTGGGGTTGTTAGACTCAATTGTAACCTTCTTTGATGTATATGTGGTGCAAACACACTGGGGGGTGTACTCCCTTCATTTCTTTGTAACTCCAAGCGAAGGCATCTAGATGTTCCTTTAGCATGTTGCATAACTTCTCTTCTTGGAGAGAAGAAAGAGATGGATAGATTTTCAAGGTTCTCTCAAGGCCAAATTCTATGGTTTTGACATGGAGAGGGTTGGAATCATCCAAGCATAGGTTAATTGGATGATTGTTCTGGGTTTTCTTTACTACATCTTCTAAGGAAAATGTACTAGGATTCCGAATTCTGACTAGGTGTTCAATCAAATCATCTTCATCCTGTTGTCCTCCTCCCATGGTTGTTTCTAAAGTGTGAATTTGGGTAGAATAAACTTCATCTTCTTCCTCCTCCTCAAGCCATAAAGGTAAATCATGCTCTAGAGATGGTTGGGGAGGAGGGTGTAGGATTAACTGTTTGGAGATATGTCCATTCTTGATGGTCATATTCGTAGCTCTTCTACTAATGTAAGCATCGACAGTGGCCAACCAGGGTCTCCCAAGGATGAGAGGGTAACTAGTAAGCTTAGCCTTAGGCTGGAGAACTAGGAAATCTACAGGGTACTCCCAAGAGTTAATGGAGGGAGACCATCACATCCCCCACAATCCCCTCAGGGGTCACTGTGGAGTGGTCTGTAAGTTGCAGAACTATTGTGGTCTTCCTCAATGAACCTTCGAGGTTGAGCTTGAGCATGGTGTCCTTGGTCATCAAATTAATGGAAGCCCCAAGATTGATCAATGTGTGTGGGACAATGGTGCCATTGATGTGGACATCTACTATAAGGCTTCCAGGGTCCAAATACTTTGGACAGATTACCTACCCAGCATTAAGTTGATCAATTGTTCAATGACATTAATGGTAGGGGCATCTCTTCTTCGCCTCCCTAGATGCTTGAAGCACTTCTCCTTAATCAACATATTGTAAATAGGCACATTTTTATTTCTTGGAGAAGTGGAATCTTTACAAATGAATTTCTCAATTCTCCCAGAAGTATAGTCTCTTCTGGGGTAGGTTGGAGTGGTTGGGTTAATCTTTCAGGAAAGGGTGGATTTACTTTAAGAATGCTTTCATCTCTTTATTCCTCAACCTCCCTAAGTGTAGGTGGAGGTTGGTTGTGTGGGAGAACTCTCCTAGATCTCAAGCTAATCTCCTGGATTTCCATAGCATAAGCTGGATATGATGTCTCTCCACATATACTTGTTGAGCCTATCTATTTTTTGGGATCATATTTGGTTGTGCATGCATCTAAGGTTTCTTAGGTGGATAAAAGTGTAACAGTTGTGGTTGGGTAGGTGGTGGAGGCAATAAAGCTGGAACATTGTTGTATTGGGGCCTCCACCCTTGGGGTGGTGCATTCCACTAAGGTTGTGGTGGAGCATAGGTTGAAATGACTGGTTGGCTAGCTGGGAATGATACTGAGATGTAAAGTACCAAGGAGGTGTAGACCAGGAAGGATGAGAAAGGGGTCCCCAAGAAGGTATGGATGTGGTTTGGTTGGGGTTGTAATATGCATGGGATGACCCTTGCATGCCTTGTTGGTATGGTCTAGGCCCATGAGGTCTCCTTTGGTTTATGTAGCAGAGCTGCTCAGTGACCCCCTCAGCTCCTTGATATACAAATTTGAGTCTAGGAAAATAAGGGCACTTGTCTGTGGAGTGGTGTTCTTCATATACTGAGTAAATTTCAATAGAATTCAATGGACATTCATTCCTAGGGTGCCTTCGGGTGCATCAAGGATAGGAAATGGCCAAGGCTCTCTCTGATTCCTCGTGCTTTCTCTTAATGTGTATAATGTCCATTTGTAAGGCAAGGGTTTGTAGCATCTCACTCTTGAAATCTTCTAGCATGTTTCCAATTTCACCCTTGATGGATGAGTTGGAAGAGGATGTATTGACCATAGGTTGACTACCTCTACCCTTTTTCATAGATGCCCTAGAAAGGTTTCTAAAGACAGTCTTGATATCCTCATAGGGTAATTGGAAGATATCTCCTCCTGCTAACAAGTGTAGGGTATCCAAAGGAAATTCCCCTACTCCCCTAAGTAGGACCAACTTTAGTGACTTAAGGTTAAGTGTGCACCTGGCCCTTTTGTAACTCAGCTAGAATATTTCTTCATAATCCTCTAGCGATTCATCATTTCCTATAGTCATCCTAAAAATTTCCTCTTTAGTATCCTTTGACCTATAGTAGTCTTGATACTTGTTGTGAAAGGCTTTCTGCATCTAAGCCCAAGTTGTGATGCTATCCCTAAGTAAACCCATGAACTAGTGTAATGCTGCATCCTTGAGGGTACATGGAAATAGTTTTAACTTCTACTCATCATCTGTATAGTCATAGGTTCGAAATATAACATAAAACTCAAATAGGAAAGTGTCGGGATATTGTATGGTCAAGCCATGGAAATGAAGTAGGGCAGAGGGGCTTATATTTTTCATCTTAGTGTCCCCATTGGTTTCCTGGATGGGGAAGGCACCCTCAACTCTCTCTCTATTCCCTCTATCATTTTTGTTTTTAGCCATTGGTTCAGTAGGAATGGGTTCTTCTTCTTCTTCTTTCCCTATAGGTCCTTCAAATATGTCAGGTTGGTCACCTAAGGGTTCCTCCAGTTCATAGTCACCAAAGAAGAGGGAAGCTTGGCTGTTTGATGTAGTGGGGGTATTTAGCAAAACTTTCCCTAAGTTATACCTATTCCTACAAGGCATGAAAGGAAATGTTTTTGGTTTTCTTTTGTGTTTTTTTTTCAAACTTGGAAAGTAATTTTCATAATTGAAATTGTTGATTAAATGAAAAATACTGACTGAATGAAAAAACTACTTGCTCAATTGAATTCTTGCTTGCAAAATGGAAAGGAAAGCAGAAAATGTAGAATGAAAAAGGAAGCAACTAAATTACTTTTGTAGAAATAAACTAATGGTAGAATATTAGAGACAAGAAATATAAGAAGGAAGAAGTAATCACATGTTACTCAGACACCTTCCTGGCAATGGCGCCAAAAAGTGATGAGCGCTAGTATTGCAACAAAATTGCTACAACTGCTGGGCTACCAACTTTACTTTATCAACCCGAGGTCCATACAAACTTGGAGGTGACAGTGATGTATACACAAGTAAAAGTGATGGTTTTGCCTTTTTTCGTTGTTCAAATGGTGAGAGACCACTGGTGTTTTCAAGCCAGACTTCTATGGAGTTAGAAGAAGCTTGGTTTCTTGATGGAAGAAAGAGAAGTCTACTCTAAGGGAGAGCTACTCTACTGCAATAATGAAAAAGACCGAAATTCAAGGCTAAATCACACCAAGAAACTATGCTTTAAAATAATGCTAAATTAACATGAACCAAATGCTACTATCTAAGCATGGAAGTAAACAACATCAAACATCACTAATATGCAAGTAAAGGGACTGAAATAAATCTATTTTTGTCTTTTTGTCTTTTCATGCAAAATCAAGTATGCAAACTAATTTCTTTTGGTGATGTGGTAGGTGAATTAAAGATGTTGGAGGATGGTTGGATGGTGTGGAAGACCCTTGGGTGACCTTTGGTGGCTTCCTAGAGGTTTTCCCTCAATTCGGCCTCAAAACTGACCATTACAAGAAAACCTACACGATGTACTAGAAACCTACACGATTCCCTGTAAACCTACAGGATACAATCGAGAGCAAAATGGGAGGTGTTGGAGGTGATGGAGGGCTTAGGAAAGGTGGTTTATGGGTGGAATGGAGTGAGAAAATGTCTAGGATCACTCAAAAGTCAACAGAAAGGATAGAAGATGGTTGGATTGGTTCAATGTGCTTGGAATAATTTCTATGTAAAATGATGAAAACTAGTGAAAGCAATGGTGAAAACAAGGAATGACTATGGTGGGTGAAGTGGAAGGTGGTTGTTTGCTATGAATTATTTGTCTACTCCCGAAGCACCTTCTTTGCATAAAGCATGTATAATATCAAAAAAGCTATGTAAACAAGAAGCATTCCCATAAGCTAGAAAAGTAGAATTAATGAACTAACTGCCTACATTATGCATGAGGAAAGTTGTTGAAAGGAATGAAAGAATGGATGAGATCTACTACAAGCATGAATATAGAAGATATGGCAATGAAATCCTACTTTGAAAAACTGATCAAATGCTAACTTAAATAGAGTAAAATCTAAATCTCATACAAGAAATAGAAATCTGTTTTTTTGGGGCTACATATGGGTCCCTTCCTCAAATCATGATCCCAAAGGGAGGAAATGAGGCCAAGACACCTATTGACAGCCTTTTGGTGCTCCTTTTATCCTTGCTAACCTACTATTGAAGTAAGATACAAATGGAAGCAAACTAATAAACAACCAATCCAATCTCCACTACTTGCAATGAAAATACATCTAAAGGCAAATTAACAATGAAGCTACGAGACTAATCTAAACATACAGATACAATAAAGAGGAACCTTGTCTACTAAGGTTGGGCCCAAACCCAAGAGCTTTAGCCCTCTGAGTTAACTCAATGCTCACTTAAAACAAAAATCATTCTTATTACCAAAATAGAAAATTATATCAATAAAATTTCCACAAGTCTGGAGTTCGAAAATAACTTAGAGTTTTACAACAAAAATTCAAATCCTAATGAGGCTTTAGGCCTGTCTACTTATAAAACTAAATTCCCCAATTACTTCCTTAAGACTAGGAAGGCTCGGCTCCCAAACTTGAGATAAACTAGCTCTTTGTCTCTCACTTGCTCGGCTGCCTTCTAATCCTCATGACTTGGTTTCTTTCACTCTGATCTGGTGCGATAAATGGAGGAATATTCGAATGGGGGAGAATTAAATGAGGAGGATTTACCTCCTACAATCCATCTCCCTTGTCCCATTCGATTTTTAACCCCAGTCTTTGCCAAATTCCTTGATTTTCTCCTTAAATACTGCATTCAATGCATATTAGTCCACTAGGCATAATATCCAACTCTAACTCATCCCATAGAAAAATATAATCAAAAACATGTAATACGTTGTGAGAAAACTTGGTTTGACTAAGCTAGGAGGTGAATTAAGGCCCATATAATTACCCAATGGTGAGGCTCATCACTGTATTCAAATTTTGAAATCCATGCATAACCAAAATTATCCATTTTTCTTTCTCACATGTACTAAATTAGCCACTCAATTTGAAAACATGAGAGGGATAATTATCTTTTCATGTAATAATTTATTGACTTCCTTCTCAATTGATGGCAAAAGTAAAGGATTTATTTTCCTCAATTTTTGCTTATATGGGTAAACTCCTGGTTTCAAAGGAATATTATGTTGAATAATGTTGGTATCATAAACCTTAAGATCCTCATAAGACCATTAAAACACATCAACATATATTTTTAAAAGATATACATACCTTTGTTTATATTATTTTGGAATGTATTTTGCCAACGTCACAAACTTTGGTTGTTTCTGTACTCTGAAGTTCTGATCTTGAATGTCATATTCCCAATTTAGCTTGCTTGCATTTACATCAACATCATTTGAATTAAACAATCTTTCTAGGGGTGGAAAACCTCTAGGGATCACATTATTTTTCAACTGCACTATCTTCTAACCTCCTGTAGAATCTTTGAAAGGAAGCTCATTATTTGATTATTCTTCTTGAATCTCTTCAATTTCATCTTCTTGTTCAATCTCTAAATTTGAAAACTCTCCAACCATCTCCAGAAATATTTTAATATGTTCTTCGTCCCCAAAGACTTGCCAGTATTTTATATTATCTCAAATGGAAGGTCTGATTCTAATTTCAGCTTCATATCTCAGTTTGGAATTTAATGAAGGCTTGAAAGTGCTAGCTTCCACTACGAGCGAGTCAGCTAATCAATCCCCCTCGGCAAGAAATGTATGTTAAAAGAAGAAAATAAATTCTCTACTAAATCCAACACTTAATTTCTATTGGCTCTAAGCCTCATATGTTTAGTTTGGCATTGATTCTTGACATGTTTCACAATCAATTCAGCGTCCCCAAGAATATAAATACATTGTATTCATATGTTCCTAACAACTTGTAAACCAAGAACCAGAGCCTCATATTCAATAATATTTTTTGTGGATTCAAACTCTAATTTATCAGAAAATGGAATAATTTGGCCTTTAGGGGAAAGCAAAAGAACCCTAGCTCCATTCCCCTCCTTTGAATATGCACCATCAAAATACAGCTTCCAAACTCCATTGACTATTTCTTCTTTATTTTGAATTGCTGAAGGAACCAAAATTTCTATATCTTTAGCATTTTCCTAAGATTTTTACAACATAAAATAGGAAAAATCATCCTTTTCCTGACTATAAGAAAGATAATTACTTGAATCTTCATTGGTGATAGTCTTCACCAATATGATCTCCCGATACAACCTCCTTTCTCCTCCACAAAGAATGGAATGATTGCATAAGTAAAATGTAGTTTGATCACTCTTCAAAGCTTGGTGAGTGCTCCCATCTTGTCTCCCCAGGACCTAGAAAGTAACATTCCAAAACGATTTGGAATATCTACAACAACAACATCCATTACAATGCTTCTAGATGGAATTTGAGCCAGTGAAACTACAAGATCTTTAATAAGCCCCACACATTTAACCATTTTTTAATTAAAAGAATATAAGTCTTTGTAAGGCTTTGTAATTTGTAGATTAAGTTGCTTCATATCTGAGAGAGGCATTAAATTCTGTGAATCTCCTAAATTTAACATACAATTGTGAAGAATAAAAGTGTGCATTAGAAGAGAAATGTAAAAAGGAGGAGTGGAAGAATCATGTTCTTCCACATGAGGGGTAAACTTCACCGCTATCCTTTCTTCTTGTAAATTAAATGTATCAGCTTCATGATTATTCTAAGATAAATTTATGAAATTAGAAACCAACATTATGTAATCAGGTTTCTTCACTAATTTAGTTAAAAGGAATTGGAATTTTAATTTCTTCCAATTCTTTCTGCAAATTGAAAGAATGAACCTCCACAAATTTTTATTGCTCTTCCTCAACTAACTTTTCTTTCCACACTTTTTGTGGACTAACAACAGGTTGTTGGGGCTACTTCTATCATTTCCCTATGTCTTGTGGGCTTCTTGAACTCTCCCCTTGATGAATTGGGACTGTAGGCACTGAATTCAATAGTTGCTTCCCTCTATCATCTTGTTTTAGTGATCACTGGTAAGCTGCTTTATTGGACTAAGCTTCCACATAGTTTTGAGTTCTTGATCTTTTCCTTGATCTCAGATCATATTTTTTATGTAATTATTGCAGAAAAAAATATGTGAACCTTTTGCAATATTCTTCATTCTCTTCATCATCTAGAGCAACTTGAGGTTCCCAGCTTGAATACTCATTAGTAATTATTTCTCATTCTTCTTCAAAGAAAGTAGAATATTGATTTTCCTACAATATAAGAGTGTCTTCCACTACTTCATCTGGTTCATATTCAGTGTACAAAGGTGGTTGCACCTGATCCTGATCTTTTTTTTGTCTGCATGATTTGAAATGGATGTTTCCTAAACCGAGGATTGAAATTTCTATTTTGTGGTTGTTGAATATGCCTCGGAGGATTATTGTTTTCTAGTTTTAATTTTACCAATTTATTAGAGAGATTTCTAATAAATTTAGTCATTTTGTCTAACTTTTTTTCATGAGAGTCCTCTGGCAGACTAGTATACTTTACTTCCTCTTTTCCTTTCTTTTTATCTTCAACTTGGTCCTTTGCTTTAATCTTTCCTATAGTTGATAAACTTGCTTGAATATCCAGTGCATTAGTCTGAATTTGGTCCAAAGTAGGAGATCTCCTTTCCCTCGAAGTAAAACCAAAATCGAATTTGAATACTCTTGCAAACAACAATTTTTCTCTAGAAGATGCTAGTTTTATTTATGCAAGAAGACTATTATATAACTTGTTAAATCTCTTAATAAATTCATCTACTTCTTCATCTAATTTTCTCTTAATTGCTTTAAACTCAGTCAAAAAATAACCATGAATTTTCTTTTCACCCCATCTCTATATAAATGTATTTTCCAATTCTTCCCAAGTGTTAATTGAATTAGAAGGAAGTTATTTAAACCATTTTCTTGCTTCTCCATCCAGTGATTGCACAAAAAGCCTCATCACCACATCCAAGTACTCAACATTCAAATTCTATGCAAAAGCACAGAATGTGGCCACATTTTTTTCTCTTGTTATTTCATCTTCCCCTGTAAATCTAGGTAACAATATTAGATAATGTTGAGGCATCGAATTCATGGGTTGAGGAAGGTTCAATGTTGCACATTTATTTAAAAGGAAATCTGAAATTGCCATGTTTTGATTTTGAAAAGAAACATAAGAACTTCTTGCCTGAAATACAAAAGATTGAGGTGGAACAACAGATATAGGAATTGGCTAAGAAATAGCAGAGGTAGTCTAATGTGATGCTGACAAATCAATTGTTTTAATTTCTTTAATTTCTAGGAAAGAGAAAGAGACTGACTCAAATGAATCTTCTTCAAGAGTGGGTTGTCGAAAGATACTCTAAGGAGGGGATATTCTTTCTCTAGATAAATCTAAGTTTTTAACCACTTTTTCTAAATGATAAATCATGGGATATTGTGAGACAAAACTAGTACCAGAAGCTAATAGGGTAGGGCTTAGTGTTACTGGAGATTTCTCTTTGCAAACTCTTCGGGAAACAAATTTTTCTGGATTATAAAGGAGAGGAGCCTTTTGTTATGAGGTATCAGACCTCGTGTGAGGCCTTCTGGGATCCAAGACTACTTTTCATGGTTAGATAACTTAGCGTCGACACTTTATTTTCCCACCAAACAAAGAAATGATATATAAAGAAAAACCTAGGGAAAATGACTTCGTTTTGCGTTCCCTGGCAATGAAGCCCAAATATTTTTTACCTTAGGAGACAACCTCCGAGTCAGTAGAGGTCAGTGCCTAAGACATTTATCTAAGATGATGAATTTATGAATTTTGTGTTCCATTGTGAAACTTCAAAAGAGTTTCTTTTACAGGAAAATATTATAAAATATTCTTGGAATCAAGACACCCTTTCAAAGTGGCCTTCTGATGATGAAAATTATTTAAGTTGTAGTACAACAGATGAAAAAGTTTTACGAAAAGTTTAAACAATAGGCTACTTGTGGTAGAATATGTTGCTTTAAACTTTAGTAGAATTATGGAAGTAATATGAGATGAAATAAAGAAAATATGACAACAAATTAAGGCTATTTAACTTTAATTTACAAATACTATGATCTCAATGAAACAGTATTATAAAGACCAATTTCTTCATTACTCTTTTCTATAGAAGAACAACATTGAATTCAAATATATAAGGTAAGAAATTTCATATTCAAAATATGTCTAGAATCACTTTGAAAGATTTACTAAAATCACCAAGAAGATCAAAAGATTACACAAACAAGATTTTTTTATTTGGCGTCCAAAAACCCAGAACCCTTCCTCGTTCCTCAAAATTTTCTTTTGTATGATAATTGCAATGAGGACAGTTATGAAACTATCAACTATCAAAACTTACTAACTACTTGAACTGTTTTAAACCAATTAATCCTTTGAAGGACCTCATCTATGATAAAATAAAAACAAAATTACTTCATTTTTAAAATACATTTTGGAAATTTCAAATAAAATAATAGGTGGATTTTCCTCATTGAGTAATCTAAGATCCTGGTGCAGTAGAAGGTCTAGCTTCTATTGATGTCACTGTAGGAGACATTTGCTCTCTGCATTACTTCCAGACTGTCATATTTGAGCTCTGACTTTTAACAAACCTTGTGTGTGCCATTCTGAAATTGGTAATCTTACTATAAGTTAGCTTCTCAATGAAAAACGTTTTGATGAACAATAAAAACTAAATGACCCTATGTAGATAATTTACAATTGTTTCCCCTTTAAAAATTGTTATTTTTAAATAAGAAGTTCCATCTTGCTTTTGGATTCTACCAGCAAGGTTTCATAGGTTAACCAACGAAGCATGTTTCCTTGTTGATCCAATCATGAAGGAAGTGCTACTCTGGTTCTCTTACCAAAATTAGCATTAAACATTGAAATAGACTCTTTGATCTTTGCCAAGTTTGTCTCAGTTGTCTTTCTGTACAATTATTTCAAAACCATCTTGGTTATCTCCATCACCAATTTTGTTCTAGCCCCAATCTTCATCTCTCTTAATTGTTGTGATGACTTATAATTAAGAAAGGTTGTCACCTTTTTGGAAAATTGTGCATGTTGCTAGATATTTTATTTAGTAGTAGTAGTTATTCTTTCCAAATCTCTGACACTGGATTTCTCCTCTACTATAATTGACAAAAACTCTGAAACATTCTTCATTATATTAATAATGTCATCCCAAATAATCTCCCTGGCTTGAATGAGGGACATATTTCCTTTCACCTTCTTCTTCAGCTCTTTAATGTCATGAGAAGCAATTTGATAATCACTTTGATACTACGAGGTACTGTCTTTATCCGTGTCTGACTCCTGCTCTATTATCTTCAGGATCTCCTTTGTATCATCTAGATTTATTTGCACCTTCCTCATCTCATCCTATGATATTTTCAACTCATTCATTACTCTAGTAAGCTTCTCTACAAGGTCATCAAAATCAAATTGTACTAAAATAATAAAAACATGTGTGTCTAATTTCTGCTGCAAACTAAAATTCATGTCTTTAAGAGTAGCAATTTCATTATTTCTCTGCAACAATTCATTTGTTAGAATTTCTTTTTCTTTCTCCACCTAGGCTATCTTTGTGGCCATGACATGTTCCACAGAAGGTAATTTTAGGTTCTTCATCAAGACCCGAATTCCAAAATCTTCTCCTTGCAAACATTTTTGTCCAAAACTCATGTCTTCAAGATTTACACCAATCTTTACAATTGTCTTCTTTAATTATTAATTCTAGGTGAATAAGGCTATGGAATTTTTCAATTCCAATTTTAGTTGATTAACCACCTGTTACACAAAAATATCGTCACCTTGATTATTTGCAGTCGGTGTAGGCCTATCATTACCTATACCAGCTTCCTAAGCAAGTCTTAAACCTCAGCTCTTCAAAACAAGCTTGAGAAATGAGAGAAAGACATCAAAAAAGCAATTAACTCTGGTTCCGCACTTTCTCTTACTTTTGCCTGCGGGCCCGCACCTTTTGTTCAAGTTATCTGCATACTTATATGCTCTGTATGTAAAGGGGAGGGTGCGTACCCCTGTAAAATTCAAAAGGCACAATCTTTATCTTAAAAAACTCATCTTGGGTTAATTCTAGAGTTTTCTAGAAGCATTTGTTACGTGGATTGTTCGCTCCAAGTGGTTCATGCATCCCATGAGAGGAGGAACTAATCCCTTGTTGAGAGGAGCTATCCCTTTGAAGGAGGACTCTATCCCTTTGAAGAAGGAGCTAACAACTGATCTCCATTGCACTATAAATTGAGGCATTGGGTCAGTGGCTGGGGAGGTTAGAAGCTGAACTTTTGAGGGTAAATGCTAGTGAAATCAAGACTTCCTATTTGAGCTTAAGAGGAGAGATCACATACCTTTTTG
>APFE031521149.1:19613-32960 GCA_000404065.3 Pinus taeda | reverse complement strand
GATAAAACATTCCATGTAGAACACATCTGAGGGACCCCTAGTGCGGAAGGCTAAGGCTTCAAAGGCTGTAATATATTCATCCACTGTGCCCGTCTGTCGGAGCTTAGTAAGACGACCCAAAAAAGCAGAGTCCTGGTCAAAGCGGTCTGTAAGACCTTTTTTGAATTTGTCCCAAGTCCTAAAAGTTGTATTGCGACGTTGATGCCATTCCCACCATTGCCACCTTTCATTATCCAAGTACATGCTCCCCACCATGAGTTGAGTCTCATCATTTAGGATGTTATTCAAACTGAAATACTGCTCCATTTGTGCTATCCATGCCGCTGGGTGAGAACCATCAAATTTATGCATATCCAATTTGGGAGGTCTCGGACGAGATTGTTGTTTTTGGGGGCCCCAGAGGCGAGGAGAATGACTAGACTCACCCTCACTGTGTCCATTTCCAATATTCTCTTCCTCATGGGCTACCTCCTTGCCCTTCTGGATTGCGTCCGGGACTAATACTGATAGATTGTCAAGCTGAAATTGCATGGATTTCAAGATTTGTTCAAGTTTGTCCATCCTCTCATTGGTCATCGCTTGGGCTCTAGTGGCTACCATGCACCGACTTTATGCTTCTTAAAATTTGGGACCGCCAAAAAAATTTTCACTAAGAATTGAATGGTACCACTATGCTCAGCTCGTCGTCCTGATTCTGATTGGCTAGATCACCAATAAGCACCCCGGAATACTGCAGTCATCGAATCCTCAAAATGTTAATGCTGTCAAAAGTCATGCGAAAATCATGCTCAGGTATAGGAACCCCACACAACTACTCAGATCAAGTGGATCTCAGAGATCTGAATGGCGGAATAGATTGTTGCTGCGGATCTGATAGATCTAATAGATCAGACTGATGTCTGCTGCTGCTGCACCCTTTTGCGCGAGCGGATTTAGCCGAGACGATGCATGATCCCAAGATAAAGGGAGCTATGATCTCGAGGAGTGTCAGGTGCTACAGATCGCAATATACATAAGGGTCTGACAGTAGTACTCGGCCCAATGTTTCAGGGCTCTAACTAAGGAGGATCAACCGTACCCTTAGCCGTACAACCCGACTACCCTATCGTACGGGCAAGTAATCTCTCCGAGTGCTGTTATCGGTGTACTGTAGTAGCAAGACGGCCGACGGTTTATCTATGGCTAGGTTGCGGAGGAGCTAGGGGGATTCCGATATACCCAGAAGGTACGTAGAAGACAATCCGTACGCGGTTCTGTCTAATGCGCTACTACTCGAAGGGGTACCCACAGGGGTTACAAGGGAGTCCAACAAGCATGACCACCTCTTGTATTTCCTGCGTGCATGCCTCCCCAAATCCGCAGGTTTATGCGCTCAATGACAGATCCCGTGTTTTAAAGACGTCGGAACACGTCTCAAGCCAAAAAAAAATTTGCTAAGAAATGGAGATCCCACCGGCCCTGGAAAGTGCTCTGATACCACTTGTTATGCTCTTATAACCTGCAAAAGATACCCAAATACAGAATATGCGAAGAAAAATACCTAGAACATAGAATAGTGAGAGTCAACAACAAATACTTTATTATTCAGAAGTAATGTTCACTAGCCTCTTCGAGGGGGCAACCTCCAATAGAGCAGAGCTCGATTCAAAAATAAGACACACGATGCTCCTCACCAGGAGTCTCTATCCTTTATATATGACTCATACATGTAATACCATGGACCAATACCATGGGTTTTATTAATACCATCTACCTAATACTAGGCCCATTTGCAACTAATTGTGGTCCCGTAATAAATAGCGGGTTAACCACTTACAATTATTAATATGGGCTTTATTGACTCTTTATTATGACGTGATCCCACTACATAAATAAGGGGATTAGGGTTGGACCCTAACAGACAATGCCTTGGCCATTAATGCCCAAGCCTTTTCCTTCATACCCCATTTTCTTCAACAGTTTGGAACCGATTCCTGTGGTATGACTTTCAAAAATAGCAAAATCATCATCAGGACACATACATGAATTCAGAGAACTACTTTTTACCTCACATGGGTCACGCTGCAGCTTTTCCAAGGCCTCGTCCTTTGCTTGCACCTGTTGTAGCAAACTATGTTTTTCCTCTTTCTCTTCATGTAGACGCATCTTCAATTCAGTGTTCTTTGTTTGAATATTATGTTTGTTGTGCTTCAATTCTTCCAGGGCCTCTTCCGTGGCTTGCAACTGAAGTTGAAATCGCTCCTTTTCCTCTGTCTCTTTCTGTAGAGTTTCATACATTATTTCCACTCTTTTGAAAATTTTGACCATGGTCTCGTACATCGCTTTTTCATCCTCTATCGCTACATGTTCCATTGTTCACGCTTGCAATTCACATCCACACAAAGACCGCTCTGATACCACTTGATCCAGGTCTGGGTGTGACAAAGGACCCTTCCAAGACCTTTTACTTTCGTGATGTGTTAAATTGCATTTTTAAAAGAACATTAATGAATACATCTGCATGTTGTAAAGAAGAGGAACATGACAATCATCAACACATGAAAACATAAGCCATTGATAACGAAGTGTGTCCAGGAGGGACTACGTCTCTGGGCCTCGATGTCAAGATGGTGTAGGCTGCTGCATTAAGTGTTGTCAATAGTGATGATGTACATAAGAGATGATGTCACTATCATACAAGGAAAATGCCCTCACGCAGGAGTGGCTCCAAAAGATGTTCTGCTATAGGAACTCTTAGTCAAAAGGACTCCTATCAGTATGACATAAACTCATGCACAATGATCATCCCACCAACATGGCATAAAAGGATTTCAATGCAACCATACATGGCGACAACATGAGTATCCCATCAACATGATGACAAAGGGATCTCAAACAAAACATGACGAATTATGACAACAAGTACATCCCACAGATAATTCTGCATCACATCAAGCAGGAATCATGAAACAAGTAAGGAAACAAGATCCCACATCAAACATCAAACAAGGATTTGTGCAACACAATGCATAGAAAAAGAAGTACATGAACACACTGCATATACCTCACATCCAAGGGCCATCTGAAGAAAAGAATGTCAAGCTACTGAAGTTGTTCGTACCATCGATCTCACGGCACTGAATCCCATGGAAATGGTTGCTCGCACATGAATGCTAACACCTACACTCCACTTAGAAAAGTGGTCCAAAAATGAAGTGAGCAAATGGAAAATATAAACACACCATCAAATTTTTGGCGTCAAATAGTGAAAAATCGACTATCAAATTTCTGAATTTTGAGAAAGTGAAAATCTGGGGCTTAAGGAATCTTTAGATTCGTCAAAGATTCCCTCCTCCGGTTCATCTGAAGATCTGTTGCTCAGATCAAAATTCTAACTCCGCCATCAAGTTCCTTGCGGACTTTTGAGAAAAATGAGTATGAAGTTGGTTGCATTCTGACTTTGATGGATTTCAACGTCCAAGGAATCTGGAAGATTCCCTCAAAGATTTTTGAAGGTTCTCCTCCACTGGGACCCTGCAAATCTGTTGCTCAAAAGGCGAATCCGACCTTGCCATGGCGTTCCCTACAAAAATCTGAGAAAATTGATTGTAAACTTGGTTACATTTTGATAAAAAGAATTTTTACCTCCTCGGAGAATCTTCGGGCATCAAAGAATATTTTGCCTTGAAATGCGTGTCAAGGTTCTGCCTCCCTTGTCTCAAAATCCATGCCACACTCCACTGCTCCTCCATACCCCCCCAGGGCACACAGGTGAAATGACAGGTTAATATAAAATTTTCGGGCGGATTAAACAATATTATGGTTGGCGCGGTTAGTTAAAAAAAGTAACTGTTGAGGAGGGATCAAGGGGTCAAATCCCATCCCTCCCAAATTAACTCACAAAAAAAAAAATTGTAACGTTTTAGGGTGGTGGGTCTGCTGTCTTGGGTGGCCCGCCCCCATTTCCGCCGACGTTCATGGTGTACGTGTAAGGTGGTGCATTTAAATTTTGGGCCGTTGGTTTTGTGTGGTACATGGTTCATGGGTTAGGCCGCCCGTGGTGCGAGTCAGCGACGTGGCCAGGCGGGTTTGATTCCCGCCGACCCATTACTATCTACAACATATGGTAAGGGTGTGGGGTGGTGGGGATGGTGGCCCACCACCTCCACCATATATATATTTTTTATTTTTAATATAATAATGCCAATTTCAAAAATTCCAAAATTTGACGGAAGGAGTCAAATTAAACAAGCCATAAACTCACCCAAAATCTATCCAGAGTTGACCAGATTCCATCTGTCGGAAAACTTCCAAATTGCTACCTCCTTAAGCCTGCCCAGTCAGCAAAAGTCAACCAAACTTTGACTGCTTCTAACTTTCGCATACGGACTTGATTTGACGAACCGTTCACACCACCACGATCAGGGCGATGAGATCTACACTCTTGTCCTAGTTCCAAAGCATTCTGATCACTTTGATTTTTAAGCTTCCATAAGCCTTCTTTGTCCTGTGTATGTCTCTGGAGCCACCTGGATCAGACCAACACACTGCCCATCCATTTTGAGGGGTGAACCATGCTCTGATGCCACTCTATGGTATCAAATATCACACAAAGACAACAGAAACCAGACATCATCCAAAGAGAACAGAACCCGCTTTGATATCACTTTGTAAAACCCTCCTCCCACATCTACCCAAGTGATCGGTCAACCGGGGTAAACATGTGACGAACAGTTACTATGATATGATTCAACCCCCTATGTGTCAGTTAAGGAAATGGAATTGACGGAACACAATAACACAGAGCTTCTAAACCTACTGCAGAACCCCCAGGAGCCATCCAAACCTTCTAGGTGACTAGCCCCTGAGACAAACTAACTTTTCACTGCATTAATTCCCCAGTCACTCCCATGACATGGGAATGAGTGCAACTGGGACCCTCCAATCACTCCCGCAACATGGGTATGCCTGTGACAAGGGACTTTCCCAAGTAGTTATGTGCTTGCGACTCCAAATTATGTGCCAATTTTTTAGGCATAGGGCTCAGGTCATTTCCCAAAACTCCATGACACTTCCAGAAATGAAAGATAACAATGGAATAGTGATACAAATGTAATTATTTGAACAAGGACTTGACTGGACCCCTACTAGCCATGACAAGAATTTCATCAAACATGTCACAAATATGCATTCTACAGGTTTAAATAACATATTTGAGCATAGGGATCTCATATTGATATGAAAATCACTAAGAACCATTGATGCCTCATCACAATAACTACATTACCATCTATTAAGTCACATATTCATTGTATATTCAATGATTAACTAAAACATGATGAGAGCCATACATTTTCATTGTCATAAAACTCATTCATAACCAGCATATAACAAACAGAAATATCAAGGATATAACAGCCATATAAGCCACATATAAACAAGTATATTTACCCATAAAATACCAAGGAGAAAGAGAGCTCTTATTGATGATTGCATAAGCCGACCAAGTATGGGACTTCCACGAACCACCCGACCGTAGACTAGGCTTAACCAAATCTTTCTTTCAGCTAGTCACCCCCGTGTCATATTCCAAGCATGAATATAGGATCTCATAAAAAAATCAATCACAACCATCTAGGGCTTCTAGAGGCCAAACCACATCAACCCTTAACAAGTGATTCCACCTCACGGTTGGACATCACTAACCATCACCAGATTGGTCTCTACCCAAGTTGTCTAGGGCTCAAGAGCGTTTGTTCCAACCAAGGCTCCAGGACAAGTAACTCAACCCACAACTGTTGTTGGGCTCCAGAGTGTTTATCCAACCAAGGCTCAAGGACTAATCACTCAACCCACCAAGGGCTCCAAAGCATTTTTCCAAACAAGGTTCCAGGACTAGTAACTCAACCCAAGCTGTTACAGTGCTCTAGAGCGTTTGTCCAACCAAGGCTCCAGGAACTAGTAACTCAACCCATAGTTAAAGGAACATGAGAACCAACCAGAAAATAAAAGGAAATGAACCCACAACAACATGTTATCTAGGAAATGGAAAGGCTAGGCAAATCCACTGCCAATCTAGGTAATCCTCCATACAGATCATCACTAAGAAACCATGTCCACATGTCATGCATGCCAAAACTAGTGAGGAAAACCTACATGAAACTCGGTACCTGCAATCAAAACCCACTGTAGTTGTTGATCCCGATGTCCTCTTGCACTCTCCTACTCTTCCTTTGCCTTCTTGCTCCAAAACTCCAAGTATGCCACACTCCTCCAAGAGTGCTTCAAGAAGACTCTAAGCGTCCAAAAGTATGAGAGAGAGAGCTCCATTATTTTCCTTCATTTTCCTCCTCACAAGCAACCTTTGACCTTTGACCTTTCTTTTCTCGTAATTTCCATTATTTTCATAAATAAAATGTCAATAATTTCCTCATGTCTTTCCAAAGCCTTAGCCATTTCCTTTGCCAATTTCCTTAGCTATTAATTAATCACAAGTGATCCCCATCAATATGCTTTTGCCCAACATTCAGCTTGGAATATGTGTCCCGTGATCTTGGTTAATATTTTATCTTTATTAACTTTTACATGGATTTTTGACCAGTGTTGTTATAATTTCATCCTCCCTATAAGATTTCAACCAAGATGTTGTAGCTTTTTATTCTTGTGGAGATGTGATTTTTGTGGATAACTTTGCTTTTGGAGACTAGCTCTTGCTCTGGAGAAATCAATTTTGGATAATAAAGGACTTTCTCATGCATATCTTGTGAGTATCTTTATGTTTAATTATCTTTTTGTAGTTATTGCATGGAATAATTATTGCTAGGGTTCTTTGTTCTTGTTAAATTGAATATGTTCTTGTTTGGTTTTCAAAATATTTTTATGGATTAACATCCAACAAAAATATTAATTATGGGAAGACAATATGATTTCCATAAGCAAAACCATATTATTGATTTGAGTGAAATACCATCCAAAAACACGAGTGCACTATACCAATGGGTATACTTTATCATGTATAATGAATAACCCCAACTTCTATGATCCTTGTTAGTAAGGATATGGGAGCACAACCAAACAAATCAAGTTCCAAATCTTGCACTAAAGGATTCAAAGGAAGAGAGACCATTCCTCAATACCAACCATTCTAGCGTGTGCTTTGTGACTATGCCGATATATCAAACAAAGTGAATTTGCACTATTCTAAAAGCTAGTTTATGAGAGAACTAAACCATTTGCAAGGTTCAAGGGGAGAATCTCCACAATGGAGGTAGTCTAAATGTTAATATCACATCCATTTCCAAGATTCCAAGTGAGCTTTGATTTGATTAGAAAGATAATAACAAAGATTAGTCTCTAGGTATTTGATCATATGGTTCACTATTACACATCGTATCGACAGGCCTAAGGTATGGTAAATGTACTTGTACATGTGCATCGAAGCCAATTCCCTAACTTTTGCAAATGTTGGAGCTCTGGTTACTTGTGTTAAGAATTTCCCCGAGAGCCATGGTGTTGTTTGTGGGTCTTAGCGTAGCAATTTTTACTCAGGTCTATCATGAATTATATGGACATGATTCTAGATCCCTTATACTTTTTGTTGGTTGGTTACCTTCCCTGATTTCTCTGTTTTTCATGCTTATTATACGCCCTATAAGAACTTAAATACGGGACGAGAATGAGCTGCATCGGTTCTGTCAATTTCTGTATGTTTCAAAAGCTCTCGAAAACCATTGTTGAATGCCATTTGAAGTGTTTCCATGGTCTGCATTTATGGAAGGAGCCACACTCTCTGTTTCGCTTAAAAATGTTGTTATTGCAGAATTTGCATCAAGTTTAGCAGAGCTTTAGAAATTTTATCAAATATTAATCAAAGGGTCAGATGTGGAAGGTTTGCTGCAGCCAGTATTTTATGTGTGGCATCTCTTATTCGTTGATGGAATGTTCAGGAACACAGTAACTTGTGGCAGTTGCATTGATGCCAATTTGTGACATATTTGGATCCACCTCTCCGACAGTTCCACAGACATTAAATTCAGGGGAGGATATCTAAATTTACATGGGATGACGGGCATTCTATATCAAATGACAGACAGAGATGGCTGAAAGAACAGTTTCTTAGTACAACTTGTGAAACAAAGTGTTTTTCTAGTACAACTTGTGAAAGAACAGTTTCTCTAGTACAACTTGTGAAACAAAGTGTTCAATGTGAGTCTGGTCTGGTCCAGGATCCACTTGTGAAACAAAGTGTTCACTGTGAGTCTGGTTCAGGATCCTAGGCTATAGTCTGACGAAACTTTTTCACCTAATTGTTGGAACACATCCTCAAATCTCGCCACCTAACCTCTCCACCTAATCGTTGTAACACATTCTCGAGACTTTGAAATGGTAAATACTTAAATCATGGGTGACCGTTGGAACATATTCTCGAGACTTTGAAATGGTAAATACTTAAATCATGGGTGAAGGGTTTCTGAAATGGTAAATACTTGAACCATAGGTGGAGGGTTTTCAAAGGGGTGATGAAATGCATGTAGGTATAGCGTCATTGACCAAATTATTAGACCCAAAGCAAGAGCAATTTCTGTTATGTCATTCAGCATGGCATAATGCACGAGATCTTACATGTTCAAATCTCAGCTAACTTTAGAACAAGTTCCTGGATTTCCAGAGACAGGCATTCTCAATGGTAGTGAATAAATTTGTGTACAGAAACAGATCTCTCAGTTTGTTCATTATTAGTGCATTATTTTTAAAATCTCTGGAGTTCATTGGTGTTTCCAAAACCAACCCCTCTAAAGTGCTAAAAGGGCCCTATAAATAGTCTATGTTGCACAAAATTGTCTCGTTTGATTGCATACAGTTCGAACAGTGTATGTAAACAGTATCTCAAAAGCAATCCATTCAAGTTTATAACATAGAATTATGGATATTATTGTACATACGATGGTCAATCAACATAGAAAAGCCCAGTTCTCAAGAAAAATTACATATAGTAACTGTGGTAAAAAGATGGGAGCACTTGGTCAAAGTGTATTTCCATAGAGTAACAAATGAAGATGGGAGAAATTTAATTTTGCAGAATATTACAAGTATTGAGGGTAGAAGTTCTATAAATCATACTTCAAGAGGTCGCAAAAGGTATATTCCTCAAAAATAGAATGAAAAGACAACGGGTTAGAATAAGTGGCAGAGTTTTCCTTATGTTCAAATGAGATAGTACAGAGTTTTCCTTATAGGTGGCAGGGTTTTCCTTATGTCTAGATGAGATAGCATATAATTATTGTTGTCGAATTCATTTTTATTTTTAGAAATTTGTTTTATAATTCTATTTAGAAGCGTAGTTCTACATTTGTAAAAGCATAAAAAACTTAGTTGTAGAGGTGAGAGGGGTTGGCTTTTGGAGAAGACTTGTGATCTGTATTTTTGAGCACTTTGCTTTAAACAGATTTAATTAGAATATTTCTATTTCATCTTATGGCAAATTGTTTTAATTTGTAAATGTTATTTATGGTAATTGTCATTATCTTTTTCATCTCGATATATTTAAGTCACATGGAACGTTAGATCAGTGTCCCTTATATCTCCTAGTGATGTTATGTTTGATATTGAGATGGTTTATATTATCCCTTTGCATTCACATATTGTTGCCTTGATTTCATGTGATAAATATATATTCTTTATTGGAGTCATTCAATGTCATTCAATGTGTTTTCTTTCTATACAAAATAATTGATATAATTAAGTTGAGTGTAATGTTGTTTGTTATGATCCTGTAGTCTTCTTTCCATCATCTGCAGTTTAATGGTATCTATCAAGGTTGAGAGCAAGCTTTTTGGTTAAACTTTTAGAGGGGTAATGCTTTACACCTTAAAACAACGAGTTTAACCCTTAGCAACCATTTTTATCAAAAACCCCTCATCCTGATGTCTTGACATAGTTTCCTAACTAGAAGCTATCTACAAAGGACAACATAACAAGTAATCAATCATCCTACATAAATCAACTTTGATAATTTGTTATTAGTATTAATGGAAGTTGTTGGACACCTAATCCTCAATGGGTTAGTGTGGAAGCCGAATGGACAAAAGGAGTCGGAGAGACCTTGGGATGTGAAACCCAACGGTCACATATTGTACTATAAATGTAAATAATTTGTTAATAAAAATTGTACTCTCCTGATTATCTTTCATATTGTCCTTGCTGCCCATGTGTGTTTAACATGGTATTAGAGCCATGACGTGTGGATTGTGTAGTTTTCTTCCTCACAGTTTATGCCTTAGGTAGAAAAGAAAAAAAAATGGCATACTGATTTTCCCTTTGCAGCTCCCTTGAACAGCGTTGGCTTGGTCTTCATTACCTGTAACCTTCCATGCATACCTGACGCTCCTGAGCACTTTGCCTTCCCACAGCCTTCCTGCATGTCAGAATTGTCATTACTATTCCTGGAAAGACTGATTCCAATCCTAGAAGAATTGCACAAGAAGAAATCTTCGTTGGATATACAAGACATTTTTCTCTACTTGAATTTTGATATCATATGTTTAGCTATAGCTGGCAAAGACACTGGATTCCTGCTGTTGGATCTTCCAGAGGTTCCTTTTGCCGGAGCCTTTGATGAAGCCATCAAGTCGTCCACTTACTGTCTTGTTATTCCGCCATTTATATCAAAAGTGATGAAGTTTTTGAATGTTGGGTTCGAGAGAAAGCACAGAAGAGCCAAGGGTATAATACTTGAATATGCTTCAGAGATTGTGAGTATCAAAATGGCGGAGCTAAATAATGGGTATAATACTTGAATATGCATTCTCCCGCAACTCTTTGTTGTAGAGACATTGCGGAAAATTTCCTGGGTTGTGTGCATACCAAGGAACCTTTGTTGGCAAACTCTGTATCTACAAGATACTGTACCAACTGAGTACTCTTTCCAGAACCTATCTCGTCTCCCTCTTCGATGACTCAAATCTCTGCACCATTCACGCCAACACGTCATCATTATGCCCAAAGATATTTAGCTCGCCCGCCGAATCAGATGAGAGAGGGCTTGATTTATTGAATCTGAATTCATTCATTTTTCTATGCGGGTGTTTTACATTGTTAGGAATAAGTTTCAAACCTCGAACCTCCATATTATGAGAGATAGTATATCTCTCCAATCAGTATTGTTACCTAGTGCATGTGGACTCGCTAAATAGATTCCCATCTGCTGGAATACATGGGCAACGCCGACTCAAGACGACTGCACTCCATAAAACTGGAAATGCATTCTAGAGCTACTTTGTCGTTTTCAATTTCGTCAGGTTTGGGCCTTTTTTTAAAGTTTGTATAGTAGCCACCTGCAATATTTTGTAAGTGAACGGAGGCAGTGACCCTTCGAATGATGTCGGTGTGCATTACACTATTCTCACGGACATCAAGTAATGTTCCAGGGAATGTTTCATGAAGAGCTAGTCTTTCTCTGCTCCAGAAATCAATTCACAAAATCTTGAAGCTATGTGTTTAAGGCTGCTCGCAAGTCTGCCCTCACCACCGGTGATGTGAAGAAGCCACACAAATATCATCCCAGTACTATTTCTCTTCGTGAAATTTGAAAATACCGTAAAAGTACTAAGCTTCTTATCTGAAAGTTGCCTTTCTAGAGATTGGTTCGAGAAATTGTGCAGGATTTCAAGACAAATCTGCGTTTCCAGAGTCATGCCATTTTAGCTTGGCAGGAGGCCACTGAGGCTTACCTTGTGGATCTATTTGAAGATACCAACTTGTGTGCTATTCATGCTAAGATGGTTACTATTATGCCCAAGGATATACAATTGGCAAGAAGTATTTGCGGTGAAAGGGCCTAAGCTTCCATTCTCTGAAATATGTGCGCCCATATGAGCTATGTTCCTCTGAAGGATATTGTTTATTTTTATATATGTGGTATATATTGTATACACCTGAGTTAATTAATTTTCAAGGCCGATACATGTTTTATGGTGAGCATTAAAAAAAAATGGCTAGTATCTTTTGTGTTGTTTCCAGTGAGTAAATTACTCCCAGTGACTGATGTAATGTGCTCAACGGTGATTTAATTTAATGGTGAAATCATTGAATATATCTTATTGCTGATTGAGAAGCTTCTGGAGGCATTATACTCTTACTGTGCATCTCAATTTGGAGTAAAACTCAATAAATATATTTACAGCTGTCTAGACAAAGAGGAGCCTATCTCAAGAAGTTGAGTTGGTTGTAGCTTATCCAAAGAGGAAAAGTTGGTTTGAAAGCATCTTCAAATCAAGTTCTATCAGTTTGTGTTTGAGTTGTCCTTTGTGGGCAGATTTTATCACTGTCAAAGAGTCAAATCTCCTTAATAATTGGCTGCATATACATCTGAAGCAAGGTCGAGTATTTTCTAATCTCCTAAAGGTTTTCCTGAAACTGTGCATAGTTGGAAGGCTCTTGAAGGGTCATGGTAAGTACAGTTTGCTAAGTATTTGGACATGTAAGGAGGTCTATCACTGTTGTTTCAGCGTACTAGAGACTCATTCCCATGCCTATGACCTGAGTAAGTGTTGGAGCAGCATTCTGGGTTTGAAAGTCCTTGCTGGAATTTACTCTCATTGCTTCTCTTCATTGCTAGAAAGTGGCAAGATCAGAGAATATTAATATGTACCCCAGTCAAAGCATATGAGTATTCAAGTCCTGCCCATGACATGGTGTTATAATTATTGAAGTTTTGATAGTCATCATTTCTGATTTGAAAGTGAAGGAGTACTTGAAGGATCCAAGCAAGTTTGTAGTTGTTGTTGCCCCATTTGTGGTATTCAAACTCATTATAGTCTCTGTCTACATATATATGCATTGATTCCTTGATTCATTTGCTGCACATTTACAAAGGATTTTTCTGTGTCTTTGTAATGTGAGTGGGTGTTACTTTTACTCATTGGGTCATAGTTGTGATTAGTTTTTTTTAAAAAGGTGTAATTTTGACAATGGAAAATATGGCTCGAATTACTGAAATATTAGAGTTCTTAAAAACTCTAATACAATCCTCTAATCATGATACATTAAAAGTCAACAAAGTTTCTCTCACAGACATTCAGGTCTGTCTACAAAATGCACAAGAGAAAATTGATTTTTTGCAGCTTGAAACTCAGCTACAGCAAGAAGAATTAAAACAGAGGAATCATCATTCTGAACCTATTTCTGTTCAGAACAATGAAACAGACTCCCATAAACAGCAAGTCAATAATGTTACAGTTCATTCATATTTAGTGCCCCATAAAGCAGCAGTTGTCCATGCAGATGCAGAAACTCAGTCTGCACTTCCCAAGCCCATCATCAGACCTTGGGAACAGCTTGTCCACAACAAGCACATAACTGGTCTTGGAT
>APFE031521149.1:686-19558 GCA_000404065.3 Pinus taeda | reverse complement strand
AACTGGTCTTGGATATGACAAGGACTTGTCCTTTCATATTCCAGACTACTCAAAGCCCATTCAGTTTCAGAGTGCTGGAGTCATTCATGACAGTTCATCTGCTCCTCATGACAGTTCACCTCCAGTTGTTCCAGATTTTGCCCCTCTTCCACAGCAACAACAACAACAGATTGTGAAATTCCAACACTGTGACCAAGTTGGCCATTTTAAAGATCAATGTTTTGATCTTCATCCATGTAAGCACTGTCATAAAACCATTCATTCTTCACACAGATGCTTCAGAAATAAACGTCCTGCAAGAACAAAGATTCATCTTGGATGGATCGCTTCTTGGCAATGGGCATCAACAGCCAAGAAGATATTCCAAACTCATGTCAGAACTTGTTCCAGAGTATTGAACAATCTTGCAGTTCCATCATCTCACCTTGTATCTGACAGGGGGGAAATGATGGTCATCTACAAGCTTCAAAGTCACATCAAGCGAGCCTGAGCCACAAACTGCCACACCAATTTCAGAGTTGTAGCTAGAGACAAAGATGCCCATGAACATGCCTTCAGTTGGAAATCTGGGACACTTCCTCTAGCAGAAGACTTCAGCTTCTTGCCAGTTTCAGAAGAATTCCAGGAACAAAATTGGGGACATTTCCTCTAGCAGAAGACTTCATCTTCTTGCCAGTTTTGGAAGAGTTCCAGGAATTGCATTAAGCATTCCAGAGTTGTTAGTCATCCTTAAACCATCACAGGTTGAGACTTCCCTTTTCAGGTTGAAGTTCTCCCTTTTATGCGAGGTGAGACCTCCCTTTATTGGTTGAAGTTTTCCCTTTTCAAAACAATAGGAGCACTTCCCCTAGCAGAAGACTTCAGCTTCTTGCCAATTTTGGAAAAGTTCCAGGAACTGCACTAAGCGTTCCAGTGTTGGTGGTCATCCTTAAACCACCGCCCTTTATACCAACATTTCAGAGAGCACATTCAGCCTAGTGCTGCCATGCATTTTTTGTACATTTTGTATTACAACTCTCTTCTTGGACTCATACATAACCCTTCAAATTAAGGGGGGGAATGTTGGACACCTAATCCTCAATGGGTTAGTGTGGAAACCGAATGGACAAAAGGAGTCCAAGAGACCTTGGGATGTGAAACCCAACGGTCACATATTGTACTATAAATGTAAATCATTTGTTAATAAAAATTGTACTCTCCTGATTATCTTTCATATTGTCCTTACTTTCCTTGCTAATTATCTTTTATTTGGGATGAAAGAAAGCTATCCATATTTCCTCTTTTATAATAAGATTCGGTAATAACTCATCATCCTTTTGAGTAACTAGAAGAGGGATGTTTTCTAGCATTTATTCCTCAACTTGTATCTACCACACTTAAGAGTAGTGCTCTTGTCAACATCATTGGTTTGCACTATTGCATAGTTTGGCTGCGAATGTAGAGTGAATATGTCAAAGCATCCCTTTGTACAATCCAAATTGGTGACACAATTGTATGTTTGAGATGGTGAATATTTTTTTTAATTAAATCCAAATTGGTGACACAATTGTATGTTTGAGATGGTGAATATTTTATTTAATTAAAGACATAATGCCTAGAACAACTCTCAGGCATACAAATTCTTGCTTCGGATTAGACCACAGCAAAACCTCCCCACCGACCACATCCACGGGACTTTGAGATGGGATACTTGAACAATGAGTGAATAGTTTTCGAAGGGGTGCATCGGGACTTGCTTGAACAATGAGTGAATGGTTTTCGAAGGGGTGATGAAGTGCATGTGGGTATAGCCTCATTGACCAAATTATTAGAGGCCAAGCAAAAACAATTTAGAAAGAAATCCCAGCTAAATAAATCTCACGAGGTCTTACATGAGAGTTCAAATAAATCTCAGCTAAACTTTAGAACAAGTTCCTGGATTTCCAAAGACATGCATCCTCAATGGTAGTGAATAAATTTGTATACAGGAATGGATCTCCCAGTTTATTCATTATTAGTGCAATATTTTTAAAATGTCTGGAATTCATTGGTGTTTCCAAAACCAACCCCTTTAAAGTGCTAAAAGTGCCCTATAAATAGTCAGTGTTGCACAAAAATTGTCTCGTTTGATTGTATACTGTTCGAAGAGTGTAGGTAAACAATATCTCAAAAGCAATCCATTCAAGTTTATAACATAGAATTCTGGATATTATTGTAAATACTATTGTAATCAATATAGAAAAATCTTAGTTTTCAAGAAAAATTACATATAAGAACTGTGGTAAATTTAGTATAGATCCTTCTTAAATATGGATCTAATATGAGTCCAGAGGGATTCAATAATTGCATGTGCAAATTTTTTTATGAGTACACATTATTTAAATGTTTTATATAGTTATCTAATTTTTTTAATTTTTAGATTTTTTAACTTTTTATTTTTGCCAACTTGAACAAAATTTCAACTTTGATGATGGACAGACAACGTTACACATCATATTGGATTGTAGAATGAGCCTCTCAGCTCAAAGATGAGAGCACTTGGTCATAGTGTATTTCAATAGAGTAACAAATCAAAATGAGAGAAATTTAATATTGCAAAATATTACAAGTACTGATGGTAAAAGTTCTATAAATCACACTTCAACCAGTGGAAAAAGGTATACTCTTGAAAAATAGAATGGAAAGACAACCGATTATAGAATAGGTGGTAGAGTTTTCCTTTATGTATTGGGCGGATGAAACGGCACATACTTATAGGTGTCAAGCTCATTTCTGTTTTTAGAAATTTGTTTCAAATTTTATTTAAAAGCCTAGCTTTGTAAAATAATAAAGAACTTAGTTGTAGATGAGAGAGGGGTTGGCTTTAGGAGAAGACTTGTAATCTATATTTTTGAGCATTTTGCTTTTAGCAGATTTAATCAGAATATTCATATTTCAATTAAATGGTAGATTGTTTTCTTTTGTAAATGTTATTTTTTATAATGGTCGTCATCTTTTTCATCTGAATATATTTAAGTCATATGGAACATTAGAGAGGCCAGTCAGCTTCTCTTATTTCTCCTGGTGATGTCATGTTTGACACTGAGACTATAATATAGACATGTTGTTTATTTTTTTGCTAAAGCAAGAGACATGCCTTCATATCATTAAATCAAACAAAATTTACAATATATACATTTTTCCAACAAACTGTGTGGCCTTAGGCAAAAAAGGAAAATGCCCTTCTGAAGCCAAGCCCTCAGTTTCCCAAAAAGTACCCACCCAACCCGTCTTGAATACAAACACGAAAAAGCATCGGGAATCTCAGGTCATATGAGCCCTCCCCACAGGTAACCGCGCTCCCAAACCCATTCCTGCCTTTCAATCGTTGCCATTCATTCTTCTTTTTTAAATTGACATTGGAGGTATACATCGCTCCATGAAGAGGCAAGAAGGTTAACCTCCGGACCCCACCAAACTACTCGCTCGATCCCGAACGTTGATTTGCCTTGCACCATCGGACGGTTGAGCCGATTATCGCTCGACAAAAGCCATCGAACTTTAGTGTGCGATGAGGGTGGTTTTTGGACCCCACCCTCATCCACGTGTCATGAGTTATATGGCATCGCTGCAAATTTTTCGAAACCTCCTTTGGCATGAAAGCGGTGCGATCGTTCCAAAACCACTCAAGTAGTGGTTTTAACTCCTGCCACTGGAAAATAGGGTGATGTTGTTTCCTGAACTGATGCCTTCGCTTGTTACCTTCAACATCTCTCCAGACTGAGAAAACCTTTCGCCCTACGTTGGCGACATTCCGGATAGTGGTAACCAAGACTACTGAGGCCAACCCTGGCCAACCTTCCATCATAGACTTCTCTGACCAAAATTGTGAAACCTGCTGAAATCTGCTCTTTACGAATTAGCTTCTTTAGTTTTGCTCTTAAACACTTCTTTGTCCTCTTCCGCCTGGTTATGACAAAGATTTCTCAGATTGCTTTGCGACATTGCATGCCACTCCATCAAAATTGCGTTGTCCTTACAGCTGACACCTTGGTTGGAAAGAATGTCCGCCAATTTGTTGGCTTTTCTACGCACATGGATGAATCTAAGTGTGCGTAATTCCTGAAAATGTCCCTGGATTTTATGGAGAACCCGAGTTAACCTCCAGTTTTTTGTAACCTTTTCCGACCCTATTCCATGGCTGATTCTCTTGGCTACGTTGATGACTAACAATGAATCAGCTTCTATTATGACATTTTGGCAATTTTCCTGTTTCAGAAGTTCTAAGCATTGTTCCAAAGCCATTAGTTCTGCCATGTTGTTGGTGGCTTTTCCTAAGTGTCCATGGAAGAGGGAGATTATGCTTCTGGTATCATCCCTAAGAACTCCCCCAAAGCCAGCCATTCCCAGGTTTCCTTTAAAAGCTCCATCGATGTTACTTTAAAAAACCTTCCAGGGGAGGATTCCAAAATTCTTTAACCATTTTTGTCATTATTATTTTCCTGTCTAGGCCTTGTGGAATGAGCCCCTGCATGCCTAACTGTCTGAGAATTCTTAACTCTGCTTCTGAGGGAGGATTTTTGGGGAGATCCCTTACTGTGGTACCAACTGTCTCCTTAAGTTGTTTTAAGATCAGCTCCACCAAGCGAAGAGAGGAATTCTTTTCCTCATTGAAGATTCTTTTGTTTCCTTATTTCCACACATTCCATATAATGAAACTTGGCAAAAGAGCCCAGGCAGAGTTGAGAACCTCATGATCCGAAAAGTTATTCCTCCAGTTGTTTAGAGTGTTAGTGATATTTTCTTTGTCTCTATCAGACTGATTAAAGATGTTGGCAAAAAAATCCCATAAGCTGGCAGTGAAAATGCAACAGTTGAGAAGATGTTCCATAGTCTCCTCTTGGGCTTCACAGAGCTGGCATCTGGAGGGTCCCAGCATACCCCTTTTTCTTTTTGTCCCAGGTTAAGATTTTCCTATGGTGAAACAGCCACATAAAGAGTTCGATTTTCATCCAGCCTTTGTGCCTCCATAGCTTCTGCCAAGTTCTATTTGGAACTTGGGATTCTAGATCAAGGAGAATACCTTTTGCTTCCTTGATATTAAAGTTGCCCTCTTTGTTATTACCCCATCTTAGCTGATCCTGCCCTTCAGTTACTAAAATCATCCTCTGATCCAATATCCTCTTAAGGGACTCTGCTCTACTGTTGAGGGTTCTATCCTCTCTACCATCTATTTTTCTCCATGTTCTCCATTCTCCTGCATTTTGAGAATGCTCCCAAAAGTCTTTTACCTTTACTAATCCTTGGTTGTCAGTCTCATGCTTGAGGCCCAAAAATTCATCTTTCAATAGAGTAGGTTCTTGTTGCCATTTATCCTCCCAGAAAAGAGTCAAATCACCCTCTCTGATTTCCCAGAAACTGTTTTGTTGAACCACTCCTATGTTCTCCCAGGCCTTGTTCCATATGGGAGAGCCCTTCATAATTCCAGACATTCTTATGATATCAAAAGAAGGCCAAGCGCTGGCATATTTTTCCTTCCAGATGCTTGTCCATTGCGCCTTAGGATCCTTAACCCACATCCACCAAAGTTTGGCCCCTAGAGCCTTACTGAGAATCTCTAGATTATCCAAACCTAGTCCTCCTTGATTCTTGGGTTTACAGATCTTATCCCATGAGACTAAATGCCATTTTTTCCTTGTTTCCTCTTTGCCCCAAATAAAATCTCTTTGAATGTCTCTAAATTGTTGTAAGACTCCTATTAGAGCTGGGAGGGCTGATAGCATAAATATTGGGATAGCTTGGAGCATTGCCTTTGTAAGAACCAGTCTACCAACCAGATTTAAAGATCTGATTGTACATTTCCTGACCTTGTCTTGCATTTTGATTATTAATAGATCCCATATGCTTTTGTGTCGGGGTTTAGCCGTTAGAGGAACTCCCAAATACTTAGAGGGGAGGGATTCTCTTTGAAAGCCTAGAATTCTGGAGACATTTCTCTAAATGGAAATATGGGTATTAAAGAAAAAGATTTTTGATTTGGAAAGATTGACTTCCATACCTGTTGCCATAGCAAATTCATTCAAAAAAATTTTGTATGCAAGTGCTTCCTTGACTGTGGGAATTCCTTGTAACATGGTATCATCTACAAACTGTTGATGAGTCAGAACTTGACCATTTTCTGAAAGTTGTAGTCCTTGAATTTTGCCCATCACTCTAGCATTCTTAATGGACCGCCCCAGCCCTTCCATCATGAGGATGAAGAGAAAAGGAGAGATAGGATCTCCCTGTCTGAGTCCCCTAGAAGGAAGAAAAAGTTCAGAGGGAGAGCCATTAACTAAAATTGAAAAGTTGGATGAAGTCACTAGGGCCATGACCCATCTGACCCAATTATGATCAAAACCAAACGTTGTAAGCACTTTCTTGATATATATCTAGTTCACTTTGTCATATGTTTTGGCTATGTCCAATTGCATGATCATACCCGCTTTCTTATTACTTGTTAACGAGTGAACCACCTCGTGAGCTTGAATGATGTTATCTAGAATTTGTCTGCCTTCCACATAACCAGTTTGTTCCCCCGAGACAAGCGAAGGCAGAAAGGGTTTGAGTATGTTAGCCACGACCTTGGAAATTATCTTGTAAACTACATTGCATAAAGCAATGGGCCTATATCTTTCTGGCATTTAAGCATTATCCTGTTTTGGAATAAGGGCAATGAAGGAGGTATTCAGAGCTTTTAAAATGGTTTTGTTTAGCCTGGAATCTTCCACTACCTCTAAAATATCCTTTTTGACAATATTCCAACAGGCTTTGAAGAAATCCACATTGAATCCATCCGGACCTGCAGCCTTGCCATTTTGCATTTCCTTGAGGACCTCACTGACCTCCTTTTTAGTTACAGATCTGTTGATATTACAATTATCCTCTCTAGATACCAACTTAGGGATGTGTTTAGTGAAGTCCTTGATGAAAGGTTCCCTTACTAAAAAGTTTTCCTTGGCAATTTCACGAAAGTTCTTTACTAACACTGCTTATATCTCCTCATGGGATTGATGAATCTGGCCCTCCTCGTCCTTGATCGAAGAGATTCTATTGTGAGTTCTATTTGCAATGGTGGATCTGTGGAAAAATTTAGTGTTACATTCTCCTTCTTTTAGCCATTGAACCCTAGATTTTTGATTCCAAAAAATTTCCTCTTGTTTACACAACTTTTCCCATTCTTGATGATGTTTCTCTGCTTGATCATTTTTGTCTTTATCAAAGCCTTCCTTGATCAAAGCTTGATTGAGCTCTAGAATTTTGTTTTCCGCAATTTTCTTATTTGTAAAAATATTGCCAAATTCCTTCTTGTTCCAATCTTTTAGCTTCAACTTGATGTGTTTTAATCTTTTGTGTAGCAGGAACATAGTTGAACCCTGAATCTGCAAGTCCTCCGCCCACCATTTTTCAATGTTGCTGATGAATTCTGGGTGTGAAAGCCAAATATTTCAAATCTGAAAGGTTTGTTTGTTGGGGTGCCAATGCCCTTGATCTCCATTTGAACCAGCCAGTGATCTGAGCCTCCAAAAGGAAGAATTCCTGTTATTATTTCCTTGTCTAGAAGCATGAGATCCTCAGAGATCATGAATCTATCTAGCTTGGAAGCTACCTAAGAATCCCCTCCTCTTTTGTTGTTCCATGTACATAGGCCATTGTTTGTCTCAATATCAACAAGCTTCATGTTTTCTGAAAAGATTTGGAAGGCTGAGGAATCTTTATTTAGTGCTCTTGTACCCCCTTTTTTCTCCGAGAGAGATCTAATCATATTGCATTCCCCTCCTATAACCCAAGGTAACACTGCATGTCTAGTCCTGAGATCCACCAAGGAATCAATAAACCTGATTTTGTCATCTAACCTTTGAGGGCCATAAACATTCGTAACTAGGTAAGTGTCCCTGTCTCCTATAGGCTGTATAATCACTGATAAATAATTCCTTGTTGCCTCCGCATCAACTATTCCTATTTTTTGGGGATTCCAGAGGGTGAGGATACCCCCTGCTGTATTTTCTGCTTTAACTTATAGAAACTCAAATTTGTCGAGCCATTTACTATGGATTTGCCTTAATTTTTGAACGGAGCATTTCGTTTCTTGGACAAAAATTATATCCAGCGCTGCCTATTTCATTCTGTTATTCAGCATTCTCTGTTTTCTCTTGTTGCCTAGACCTCTGATATTCCAAGTTGTGAACTTCAAAATTACAAATGGTAAAGGAGTAATTGGTTAGATCTTTCATCTTACCTGAGTCCACCATGAGCTTACCACATTCCATCAGTAGCTCTTTCTGCTTTTTCCTGCCCCTTTTTTTCCTGGATTTCTCGGTGCTAACCCTGGATTCGTTTTTACTGCTTTCACTCCTTCATTACCCTGTCTTTCAATGTTGTTTACTTCCTCCAAACCCTTTGCCTGAGTTTTCCATAAGAATAACTGCTTTATTCGATTACACTCTTCTTGTGGTAGAGATTCTACCCCACCAGTTATTCCCTTACTCAAGAACCCTTCTAGATCCAGATTTTCTTTGTCAAGAATCTCTTGTAGCTCATTGTCCTCCATTTCCATCTCACTCTGGGTCATTTCCTGATCCATTTTTGTCTCTAATTCACTCATCATGATCCCTTCCTTTTTTTCGTTTACCTGTTCCTAATCACGTTCTTCTTCCTTCTCCTTCTTATCATAACCATCATTTATTACTTGATCTTCAACTGTTATTTCTTCCTCCTCTTCCAGAACTTGGAATTGATTCGGCCTAATCTTTTGTCCTTCACTTTGGTGTTGCTTTGGCCCTTTTTTGCAATTTTTTCCTTTTATGAACTACTTTGTGAAAGTTGTCTATGTCTTTCATTGTGTAAGATTTGCTTTTGTTCTCTCCTTTACTGAGAGGGAAGTCTCTTAGAAGGTGCCCATGTTCATGACATTTACGACATCTAAATGGAATACGCTCGTAGTCAAACGTCTGCACCCATTCCTCATCAAAAACCTCCAAGATGACCTCATCCGGAAGAGCTCCAAATAGATCCATCTCTACACAGATCCTAGCAAAGGAGGTATATTTTCTCCTCCTTGTGGCTTCAAAATTTTTGACAAACCTTCCTAATTTATTGCCTATGGCAGCTAGCGATTCTATTTGCAAATAATCAAGAGGTAGAGAATAGAGTCTTACCCAAACTGGGACTAAAGTAAAAGTTTCCTGCTCCGATACGAAGTTCATCATCCACGGCCGCATATAGAGCCCCGCTGCTGCATAGAAGTAGGGCCCACCTTCAAATACGTTGTCTTTATCTTCAATGTTAGCTTACCACATTCCATCAGTAGCTCTTTCTACTTTTTCCTGCCCCTTTTTTTCCTGGATTTCTCGGTGATAACCCTGGAGTCGTTTTTACTGCTTTCACTCCTTCATTACCCTGTCTTTCAATGTTGTTTACTTCCTCCAAACCCTTTGCCTGAGTTTTCCATAAGAATAACTGCTTTATTTGATTGCACTCTTCTTGTGGTAGAGATTCTACCCCACCAGTTATTCCCTTACTCAAGAACCCTTCTAGATCCAGATTTTCTCTGTTAAGAATCTCCTGTAGCTCATTGTCCTCCATTTCCATCTCAATCTGGGTCATTTCCTGATCCATTTCTATCTCTGAGGCACTCATCATGATCCCTTTCTTTTTTTCGTTTACCTGTTCCTGATCACGTTCTTCTTCCTTCTCCTTCTTATCATAACCATCATTTATTACTTGATCTTCAATTGTTATTTCTTCCTCCTCTTCCAGAACTTGGAATTGATTCGGCCTAACCTTTTGTCCTTCACTTTGGTGTTGCTTTGGCCCTTTTTTGCCACTTTTTCCTTTATGAACTACTTTGTGAAAGTTGTCTATGTCTTTCATTGTGTAAGATTTGCTTTTGTTCTCTCCTTTACTGAGAGGGCAGTCTCATAGAAGGTGCCCATGTTCATGAGATTTACGACATCTATATGGAATACGCTCGTAGTCAAATGTTTGCACCCATTCCTCATCAAAAACCTCCAAGATGACCTCATTTGAAAGAGCTCCGAATAGATCCATCTCTACACAAATCCTAGCAAGGGAGGTATATTTTCCCCTCCTTGTGGCTTCAGAAGTTTTGACAAACCTTCCTAATTTATTGCCTATGGCAGCTAGCGATTCTATTTGCCAATAATCAAGAGGTAGAGAATAGAGTCTTACCCAAACTGAGACTGAAGTAAAAGTTTCCCACTCCGGTACGAAGTTCATCATCCACGGCCGCATATAGAGCCCTGTTGCTGCATAGAAGTAGGACCCGCCTTCAAACACGTTGTCTTTATATTCAATGTTAACGAACATGACAGTGAAGAATCCCTTGGATCCTAGATGAAGATCAATGCTTCCTTTAGGCTTCCAGTGGTATCTGATCCATGTTTGTAAATCTTTTTCAATGGGCCATAGCCCCATGAATTTGCATATGATTGCATAAGTCTGCATGTGATCCCTATGCGCCTGCAGTGCTAGATCATTTAAAACTACTCTGAGAGTGATTTCAGGGTTTGCATGGTCCCTTTTGATTCTTGTCTTTTGTTCCCTGTTTTTTGTCATTTTCCTCCTTGTCTTTTGTGCCATCATTCTCCTTTGATTCGGTGCTTTTTATTTCCTCTTCCTTGTTTCTTCTTCCTTCCTTAGTGTTACTTTTGCCTGTTTCTAGAGGTTTCTTGCCCTTATTGGCCACTGCCTCCTTGTAGGAGGGAGTGGAGCTCTCTCCCCTGCATCCGTCCATGGAGAAAATCCCCCTTAGAAAACTGCAACCCTAGTCACCCGCGCTTCCTACCATGCCGCTAATTTTCGCACGAGTCAACCATAGACATATTGTTTACATTATCCCTTTGCACTCACATATTGTTTCTCTGATTTCATGTGATAAATATATATTCTTTGTTGATCCATTGAATGATATTCTATATGATTTCTTTCTATACCAAATAATTGATATTTTTAAGTTGAGCGTAATGTTGTTCGTTATGATCTAGTAGTCCTCCTTCCATCATCTGCAGTTTATTGGTGTCTGTCAGGGTTGAGAGTACGTCTTTTGGTTAAACTTCTAGAGGCATAATGCTTTACACCTTAAAGCGACGAGTTTAACCCTTAGTAACCTTTTTTTATCAAAAACCCCTCATACCAATGCCTTGACATAGTTTCCAAGCCATAAGCTATCTACAAGGACAACATAACATGTAATTAATCATCCTACATAAGTCAACTTTGATAATTTGCTAGTAGTGTTGATAGAAGTGAACTAAAAAACATTTGGAATAGGAGCTTTATTTGGCTTGAAAGAGAACTATACATATTTCCTCTTTTATAATTGGATTCAGTGATAATTGATTATCCTTTTGAGTAACTAGAAGAGGGATGTTTTCTAGCATTTCTTCCTCAACCTGAAGAAGAGTAGGACTTTAGAGTACAAGTTTTTGTAGTGTTGGTAAGCTTCCTCCTTGATACTACCAGAGGAAATTCCTTTCCCTTCCACCAAAATTGATTTAATATTTCTTTTCCATAGCCTCATTTGTGGATTCTTAGGGGAAAAAAATTGTATTTTTGTCACCTTCCTTGAGCCATAGACTTCTAAATTTAATCCTCCATGTTTCTTCTTGTGCTTTCTAGGGATAATGGTAAAATGCAAATGCCTTTTTTTTCCTCCATGGAGAGACAATTGTGCTCCACTTTTTGATGAATTGGTTTAAGATATGATATTAGCGATATTGTCTACTTTTCTCTAGCTTAATACTTTTCTCTTTCCCCGGATTTTATGGATGCTTTAGCTACTTTAATCTTCTATTCTTGGACATATATAGGGGGCCTAGTTACCCAAATGCTCTAGGATTTGGAGATAATATCAGAGAGGCCTTCTTAAGGGATCCAAAGAGGATTGAACTGAAATGGAAGAGGGTCATAATCTATTAGTTCATGAAGTTCTAAAACAATGGGCTTATGGTCTAATCTTCCCCAAGCTAATGCTCTAGAGGATAGAGAGAAATGTTGAACAAAAAATTCACCACACCAAAAACCTATCCATCCTTAACATCGCGTTCCTTAGTCCAACCCTTTAGTTATTCCACCTAATTTTTCCTTTTGTTAGGGTGATATCTAGCAAGTACAAATGCATTATGAGATCTTCCATATGTTCTCTAGATGGATCTCTTATTTGTGACCACCTTTTTTCTCCTATGGATGCAAACTAGTATTAGAATCACGCCCGAAAACGAGACTAGAGGATTGAGTTATATCATCCATACTTTGAAGAGAATTCAGACAAATCAATTTGTTTTGATAAGAAGCTAACATATAGACATTAATATATAACACATAGTTTGCAAAGGAAAATAGAAAAGGTTGAGGTGTACCCAATGTGAGATTTCCATTCTTGAAGCTTCTAAAATACTGAAGGGTCCTAAAAAGAGAAAACTCATCCTAAAACACCTTTTGAGTTTGTTGTTGAGGCTTCACTACCCCTTTATACACTTTTTCCTTTAATCAAATTTTCCTCCTCGTTCATTTTAATCTCTTGGAGTTGAAGAATTAGGGGTTTTTCTTCTCTAATCAAACTTTTAATTTATGATATTCTTTTTTCATTCCCTAGTCCTCTACAGGTCTAGGAGACCACCTTCATCACTTACTTGTGCATCTTGTACACCCATTTTGGGTAGGAACTATGCCTATCTATTTCTTTGCACTTCTAGTAACTTTAATCAATGCTTCTTTGATTGGTTTTTAGTCCCGAACTCTAAATCCTTATCATCTTGCTTACAACGAATATCTCTATTTGATTTTCTTCCTCCTTTCATGTGTGTCCTTTCCATAGGAATATCACAAGCAATATCACTTCAAGAGAGCTCCTCATATAGTGGAACAGAGTAAAGAGGGTTGATGGAGCTATTTTGGGAGAGAAGGGCTTCTCTTTCTTGTGATTCTTCTTCTTTTGGAGTTTGTATAGGGATTGGGGCATCTTCAAGTGGAGGCATACCTTCTTCTTCCTCTTGCTCTCTTGGGGTAGCTTCCTTCTAATGAAGATATTTAGAATTTTAGTAAATTTCTTGTATATTCCCTAGTCCATGTGGTACTTCAAATTTATTGTTGAGAGAGCTTTTATGACCAACTTGGAGTTTCACTGAAGAGCAATCCCTTGAAGGAAACTAAGGAGGAAGTGATACCTTAAGACCAATCTGATTTATAGGGGCTTGAGGGGGAATTTGTGCCTTGAGGGACATCTTCTCTTGTAATTTTGCCAATTATCTCCTTCTTCCTTCTAGGAGGGAGCATATGAAGATTTTGAACAATATCTAGCAAAATGACCACAGTCATGACAGACCTTGCATTTGAAGGGAAGTTAGTCATAGTCAACCCCTTGGAGGAAGTTATAGTTGTATTGCTTCTAATAGGCCTTTCTCCAAATCAACTTCAACACAAATGTGAGCACAAGAAAACATACCATCCTTGGGTTTTGCTCTATCTATATACTTTTCCTGGGCATTTCCAATGTTTTTGAAAGTCTTATCATTCTAGCAGTGGAGGGGAAAGTAAGGGAGTTTTACTTATACAAGAACAATAAAAGGAACATCATTTCAAGGTTAAAATCTGAACTCCATTTGTTTAGATATATGTCTTGAGCTCCCATAAAATAAAGACCACTTATGAATAGTAAGTCTCTCTTGGATTTATCTTCAAAATAAAACGTAAAAGTGTTAAAATTGGCAACTAGAGTCAAACTCCATGTGGGTCATCTTATTAATGGAAGCTGATATTTTTCTTGGATCCCTCTCATCGAGAGATGTAGGATTGATCTAAAGATCATCCGATTCCGATAAGTATTTATGGAGATATGAATTTATTTGTGTTATGGGCAATTGTCAAGGTCGGCCAACAACCAAATAAACCCCACTTGTGCTCAACGTTTTAGTATAAATAGAGGTGGCCTTCAAGTCATTTCAACATAGTTGGGATCTCTTCCTCTCTACTTGTCTTTGGGTTTTAGTAGGAGGAGAAATACTAAGGGAACGCTGCCCTAATCCAAAGGGCAGAAGCCAGAACTGCCGGGAATAATCAAAATTGCCAGAACTATTCGAAACAGTCAAAACTGCCGAGAAAAATCGGCACTGCCAAAACTGTCGGGAATAGCCAGAATTACCGGGAACTACCAGAATTGCTGAGAATTGCCGGAAAAAGCCAGCACTGTCGAGAATAGCTGGAACTACCGAGAACAACTAGAATTGCCGAAACTACCGAGAAAGCTGACGCAGAGGGCAGAAGCCAGAACTACTGGGAACAACTGGAACAACCGGAATTTCCAGAACTGTCGGAACGGGGGAACGCTGACGCAGAGGGCAGAAGCCAGAACTGTCGGGAATAGCCAAAACAACCGGAATTTCTAGAACTACTAGAACGACCGAAATTTTCGGGAATAGCTGGAATTGTCGGAACTGCCGGAATAGCCAGAGCATCTGTCTCCGAAGAAGAGAAGCATGCAAGGGACAACTAGCTAACATTGGGACAGTTGTATGGTACTTAGCAACAAATACAACAAGCATGCAATGTTACAGCTAGCATGCAAGGGACAGCTAGCATGCAAGGGACAACTTGTATGCAACAACAAGAATGCTAGGGACAACAAGCAAGCAAGATGCAGCCAACACATAGGTCAATATGGCAACATGGTGCAGCAATGGCACATAATGCAATACAGTGATGGGTACAATCATGATTAATGATGCGTGATGAGATGCAGCATAGTGATGATGGGTGCAACATGGTGCAGTGCGATGAGGTGCAACATGATGACAAAATACAGCACAACGATAGGTGAAGGAGCCACCTTGAAGAATCAGTTGAAGCAGCATGTCTTCAACTGATCTCATGTATCATCTTCTTAGAGATGATCTATGCTCTTATCTAGATAAGTCAAAGTGTTAGCTTTTGTTGTAAACGTACTATCTCTCTCTCTCCACTGAACTATTGAAGAAAATATAAGAAGAATTGATCAAGGGTTTCCTCACATTGGGGTTTGTCCATAACTAGCGCCACATCTTGTGTCCTCTTGTCTTGGCTTGTCTTCTATGATTTATGTATATGTTCTATCTACATTTTACTTTAATGCTGATGCGATTGCTAATCTGGAAAAGATATTGAGCTAACTGTGAAAATTGAAATAAATTGCTCTAAGCATAGAACATACCTCAAATTAACAAAAAGACCCCTTCCAAAGAAGGAGGTTAAGAGTTTTCCTGTAATCAAAGGCCTCCCATTCTTATCTAGCAAAATATTCAAGGATTTAGGGGAGGGCCAAATCCCTATAATATAGCTCACCAAACCTCAATCCGCTAGTTGAAGCACTATAGTGCAAGATTTTGCAATGTTCATGACAACTTTTAGAATATCTTCCATGTTTTTCATGAATTTGGCAAGCCGCGACCTTGGGATTCTAAACCACAGAAATATAAGAGCGTTAAACACATCGATGTCAGTGCTTGAGCAGGGTAAGGGTCAGGCATGGACAGGACCCCAATAACTAAATGTCAGTAGGGATTGCAAAAAGATAACTAAGATTTTGGAGGTTAAAAGCTCAAAGTAGGTCATCAAATCTCTAGAGTTTTACCTGAGTTTTACAAAGTATTTCTTAACTTTTCATACATAAATCATTCTAACTTTTTTTTAAACTTAAAGTTGATTACCTTTAAATGCTTAAGTACTCTTGATCCATCAAATTCAATTTGAAATTTTAAATTTTAAAGTGGCGAGATTAGAAGTTGATTTTATTTCGAATTATTTAACCATTTGGCTAAAGAATGCTTGTGAGTGAGGCAAAGTGGGAGGAAATTTTGGACCAGAATCTTTGTATCTACGCCTGTGTAAGATCTGGGAATTTTGTTTTCTTTGGAAACTACATTTACAAAATCTTAGCCTAACACATGTAAAGAATGTATACTTACAAAATCGGAAATTTTCCTTCATTGTTCCAAGTTGAGTATGTAAAAATCTACATTGCCTGAATCCAAACAGATGTAAAGAATGTATATTTAAAGAATCGAATTTTTCCCTTCATTATTCCAGGTTGAGGATGAAAAGAAATTACGTCTACATAAATCCAAACAGAGGATGTAATGAACTTTTCCCTTCATTGTTCCACGCCGAGGATGAAAGGAAACTACATCTACAAAAATCCAAAGAGAGGATGTAAAGAATTTACAGAATCTGAAATTTTCCTTCATTGTTCCAGGCTGAGGATGTAATGAATCTACATTGACAGAATCCAAACAGAGGATGTAAAGAATTTACATTTACAGAATCAATTTTTTTCCTTAATTGGTCCAGGATGAGGTTGTAAAGAATCTACATCTACGAATTTGAAAGCGTCATTCTATTTTTTTTCCATAGTGGAGTTGTGATTATGCAGGTGGGCTTTGTTGGATCTTTAGGCCACTTCCCATTATTGATATTTTCGTTTGATGCTGGGGGGCAAGGTCGGGCAATCTTGGAACCGTGCTTTATTTTTCTCTATTTCATATTCCAAGTAGCGGTTTGGAAGTATTTATGACAAAATTTCAAATTTCTCTCATTGGTGATTTTTAAGGCACGGATACAACTACTTTCTGGCTTGATGCGTGGATCGTCATTTGAATATGTTGCAAGGATTTTGCGTGAAGGATTTGTAGATGTTGAACTTCTAGCTGCCCGGAAATTGCTTCAGATCGCCTTCGTTTTGAAATCGTAATTGTTTCCTTTTAATTTTCTCTTTCAAATGGGAATTTGAAAATTTTGTATGGCAATTCCACTGGGTAACCGATCCTACTATTTCAAAATTTTAGCTGCCTTTACTGCTATTGCAAGGTCCATTGATACTCGTAATAATATATGTCTCTCCGTTTCAGCCATGGTCAGAAATCTAAAATGTCAACAGAGGACGCAGCTTTTAAAGTACACATGTGAGTATAAGTTTCCCATGGGATTTAATGTTCATATTGTATATATTCTTCAGATTTTTAGCTGCTGGCAATGTGGTTTGTTAATAAATCCACTCCGCACTTAGTTACATTGAAAAGCAGATTACACATAACAGTGTAAACTTTTTCAGTTCAGTTAGATAGAGGTGCGGGGATTGAATAGATATTCTGAGTTTAAGTGTGCAATAGATCAACGTGTTCATTGTTTATGAATGGTGTGATTTGAAGAATATATGATAGATCATCTTATATTTTCAGCGTTTATAAATTTTCAGTTTTCAGATTTCAGTATGAAAGAGTATCCGAATTAGTGTAGGCATATAGTTTCATTTCATAGTTGCAGGTTGCAGTGTGCAGTAGAAGAGTATTCGAATGACAACAATGATCCATGAGGATTTGTTATATTTATACATAAGATGGCACATCAGTGGTTGACGGTTTTATGGTATGACTCCATGCCCAACACTAAAGGTAACTAGTCTACTAGTTCTTTGCATCCCACAGGGGGAAGCAGTCCCCATTGGAGCCAATGTTGTAACATGATTAGTTTTGATCAAACTCTATGATCAAACAATTTTAAAATTATGTATTTAGATTAGGGAATAAATTAAATCATCAGTGAAATTTCATCGAAATTAGTTGATATAATAGGTTTTAGTAATTTAAAAATAATAAATGGGTATGCAAGAGTAAATGCACCCTCAAAAATGTAAATATAAGTTTTGATTTAATTAATCATTCACTTAAACATGATTAAATGATGTAATAAAGTCGAAGTTGGACTTTTTTACCTATGATCGAGGATTGACAAGACATCTTGTCGCTTTCACAAAAGTTCGGGCGCTTTTGCACGTTTAAGTCCTTCCCACCCAGATCAATGGTGGGGAGGACATTTCGCACCCCCTTCTGCCGAAAGATGTTAACGCAAGGGGAGGCTGAAAAGCAGTTTCATGACCGCTGCCCTCGCCGCCCACCCCTAACGTGGCAGCTGAAGAATTTCAACCCCCACTCCAGTTATCAGTTTTCCTTATCATTCCATACATTTAATTTTAAATATGAGTGCCATGATAAAAATTCTAAAATCTAGAAATGACAATATTTTCTGAAAACACAAATTTAGAGATTTCACAACTGTTGAAATTGCAGAAATAAAACACAACAAAATTATGACAGCCACACAGAAAATAAAACGGTGATTTTTGGTCAATGTGACCATGGAGAAACCCCTTACAACTCTTAGAGAAAACCAGTTTGAAAGCTCTTCTTTATTTCTGAAAATGCTTTTACAGAGAAACTTAAATATACAGTAAAAATTCCATCAACCACAAATTACAACTTATCTTGATTTTCGTGCTTGAACTCTGCCTCAAAAATCATGCCAATCAACGAACTATCAAAACAAAAAAAAAAAATCAGCAATAAAACGACATTAAATGTTGTACGACCTACCTTGAAAATCGTGCATGAAACCTGTTGTATTCTAAGTCACCTGACACGGGGATTCGGGACACGTAGGATTCGAGATTCGTGGTGTCGGATTCGGACATGCTGACCCCCCGGAACAAGACACGTTAGGATTCGTTATATATATATATATATATATATATTAAAAATTAGATATTTCTTACACAAATTTTAATTAATGATACAAATTTATTGATTTCAAACATAGATCTTCATCTATAGCTATTAGCATGCATATTACATACAAAATTCAAATAAATGTTAGTGGTATTAGTCACATAAATGATAAATCTATTAAAAATTTAAATCATGATTCATAATTCATAACTGAAAGACAACTTACAACTACAAGATAGTAAAATAAACACACTGACAACTGTAGTTTTCTCATTAAGTCATCAAATCAAAATGTGTTACATAGGTAGTGCTGGTGCAATGCCA
>APFE031521148.1:0-20410 GCA_000404065.3 Pinus taeda | reverse complement strand
TCCCTTCCAGGAGAGCTGGAAAACGAGAGAGAGTTGTAGCTCTCTGCAGGTTGCAGCCTGTGTACTGGTAAAGGACTGTACCAGTACATTGTAAAAGAAGTTTTCTAATTTTAAAAGGAAGATAGAGACGAATTGCACCAGGTGGGTTTCACCCACTTTGGGTTTCCACCTTATATCTTGTGTTCTTGTGTCTGATTGTCTCTTTGCTCTGTTTTACTGTCTCTGGATACTGTTATTTGATTATGCATCACTGACTAACAATCATCATCAGAAGGATTAAGTAAAGTAAATTCATGTTCTGTATACGCGGGTTTCCTTCTGCATAATCGCGTACATACGCAGGTTTATTAATTTGAAGTAGCGTATATCATTTGTTTTTTGAAAAAGAATAATTATCCTGATAATACTGATTCAACCCCCCTCTCAGTATTATTTTCAACAAAAAGGACAGCGGATGCTACAACATCTGGCTCCACCTAGGGATAGTTCTTTTGCTACAGAAGCACTAAGAACCACAAATCAGTGCCTTCACCTTGGGCATGGAGTCACATATTGCTTAGCCAAATTAAATTCTATGGAATTTGTACAATGAATTCACTCCAGTATCTACAATGACAGGATGCTTGTGTTTCAGAACTGGAAGTAATGTTTGAGGTATTTCCCATTGGCAAGTAGCTATAAAGATTCACCATCATGATTCTCCAGGAAGAATGTATTATTTGCCCTTGCTTCTATAATCCTGAATGGGCCATATCAGAGAGGATCAAACTTTCCATTTTTACTTGTTCTTCTCATCTAGTATCCCACCTTAATACTAGGTCTCCAACTTTAAAATCAATTTCTCTGGCTTTTATGTCAAAAATACTCTTCATCTTTGATTGATACATAATCAAATTGTCTCTTACTTTATCCCTGCTTTCACTTAACTCCACTACCTTATGCATCCTTCTTATTAGAGCATTGGGTTCTTCTTTTTCCTCCTAAATCATTGCAATCATAGGCTTCACAAGCTGACTTGGTAACAGAGCTTGAGTCCCATACACTAACTCAAAAAGTGATTTGCCTATAGACCTTCTTGTAGTCACTCTGACAGCCCATAGAGCAAACTTTAATTTAGAATCCTAGTCTTTCTGATTCTCTGCAGTAGTTTTCTTAAGGATCTTCATCAATGTTTTGTTAGTGGATTCAACCAATCCATTTCCCTATGGATGATAAGTTGTTGAATGAGATAAAATAACATCATACTTTTGACAAAAAGTAATGAACTTACTTGAAATGAAGACTTGAGCATTGTCTATTATGATTTTGACAGGGCATCCAAATCTACTGAAAATATTTTCCTCTAAGAACTTCATCACCACCTAGTCATTTTCCCTTTTAGTAGGTATAGATTCTACCCACTTGGTGAAATAATCAATATCTGTAAGAACCCACATATGTTGTCCACTTGAAGGTGGGTTAATTTCTCCAACAAAATCTAGTCCCCATTGTCTGAATGGTTCTTCTATGAAGACTAGGATCAAAGGCAAGGGAGCTAGCCTCTTTTTCTCAGCAAAAAGCTGACACTTCTGACAACTTCTGACAAACTTATATGTATCACCAAATAGAGTAGGTTAATAAAACCCTGCCTAGAGGATTTTATGTGTAGTGTCCTTCCAAATATAATGTCCACCACATAACTTCCCATGATAATCTTCAATGGTCTCTATAAATTCATCCTCTGTTAAACATAAAAATAAAATTCCCACAGGATCCTTCCAATACAATCTTCCCTCAACAATCACATATGGTTGTGATTTGATCTTTAATACTCTATATTTTGTTATATCCAAAGATTGAGGACAAGAGAGAAAACATAAATAATGAACTATGTGCTTGTAACATTCTGAGCATAAAAACTTATACCTGATTTTCATACCTGGACTTGATTTTTCTTCACCTTCTTCAATTATCTCATCATTTGCAGGTGTCAGCAAGTTGATTCCCAATGCCTGAAAATTTTATTTTGTCAACATCTTGTCCAATCCCTACCCTTTCACCAGCTTTGTGGGCTTTATGTCTAGGTCATACTCTTGGATATTAGCTATCCATTTCCCTCTTTTTCCTTCCACATCACTCTGGACTAAGACATCTTTTACTACAACATTTGGCACATAAGAAATTATTTGTGACTACAGTACATAAGTCCTGAAGGCCTTTAGGGCTTTTACTAGAGCATATATCTATTTTTAAGAATATTTTACTTTAGTTCAGCATATCTGAGAATCTTGCTAAAGAAAGCAATTGGCTGCTCCTTTTCTTCATCATTTTTCTGTAACAAAACAACAACTATTGAATTAGGTGATGCAAATGAAAAAACTTGAAAAGGCTTTTGATAATCAGGGATAATTAAAAATAGAGCAATCTGTTACACAAAAATATCGTCACCTTGATTATTTGCAGTCGGTGTAGGCTCATCATTACCTATACCAGCTTCCTAAGCAAGTCTTAAACCTCAGCTCTTCAAAACAAGCTTGAAAAAAGAGAGAAAGACATCAAAAAAGCAATGTAACTCGGGTTCCGCACTTTCTCTTACTTTTGCCTGCGGGCCCACACCTTTTGTTCAAGGTATCTGCGTACTTATACGCTCTGTATGTAAATGGGAGGGTGCGTACCCCTGTAAAAGTCAAAAGGCGCAATCTTTATCTTAAAAAACTCATCTTGGGTTAATTCTAGAGTTTTCTAGAAGCATTTGTTACGTGGATTGTTCGCTCCAAGTGGTTCATGCATCCCATCATAGGAGGAACTAATCCCTTGTTGAGAGGAGCTATCCCTTTGAAGGAGGACTCTATCCCTTTGAAGGAGGAGCTGGTAACTGATCTCCATTGCACTATAAATTGAGGCATTGGGTCAGTGGCCAGGGAGGTTAGAAGCTGAACTTTGAGGGTAAATGCTAGTGAAATCAAGACTTCCTATTTGAGCTTAAGAGGAGAGATCACATACCTTTTTGGCCCCATTAGGGAGTGAGTGAAGCTTGTCAAAGTAGAGGAGACTTTTTGTTGGACCCTAGAAGGAGCTTGTATAGCGTTAAGGCAAATGTTGTAAGGTTCTTTTCTTTTGAATTAATACAATCAAGCTCATTTTTCTCAACAAGTATCTTATGTTATTTGTTTCATGGACTCCTTGACTTTCATGTTAAATATGTTTTATAATATTGGATATTCAGGTGCTATTTAATTGTTTGCCTTTTTTGTGCTTGCAGGTTTGCGACGAAGGAACTTGCTTGGATCAAAGAAGCGAAGGCATCTCCAAACTTGCATTGGACATGAGGTAGGCCCTTAAACACACTTGTTTCCCATTACTTATAAAGCGCATTTAGAGAAAGATAGTGTTTGGTTGGTTTGTTTGTCATTAGGTCTTCATTAGATTCTAGGAAGGTTTGTCTTGTCCGCAAGATCGACTAATTCCACGTGACACAAGGCAAGGCCTCTATAATATTAAGCCTTCCAAAAGCCATGGCCTAAAAATCCCTTTTCTTGAGTTATGAGGAGATATTTATAACAATTTACAATAGTGTTTGAGCTTCCTCATGAATCTTCAACTCCTATGATTATTGATATTCACTACATGTCTCTTTACATTCCAATGTCTATCTTTTCATATTCCACTTATGTCCCTTGGACTTCATAACATTTATTAGATAAGAAAATTTTCAAATGAGACAACAACCTAATAAGACAAAAATGACTATGGGACAAAACACATCAAATAAATAAATCATTTGCTTCTTCACGACGTTCACTTGTAATGCAAGTGTGCCATGCTCTAAACTCCTTGGAAATGGCCTCGACCCAGATTAGCAAGTCTCCTTTATAGCACATCTTCACCTCCAACACCTCTGTTATTATGTTCTTAGAGCTTGACAATACATTATTCCACAACCATGAGAGCTTCATGTGTGATTTGACTGGTGCAATGGAATACTGCTGATTAATGTCTTTCCAAGCCTTTTCATTCCATTCCTTGCTTGATTTGTTTGATATATTATCTGATCTCCAAGAAAATGGCCTCCCTACTTCTGATTGCTTCAAAGGATCCAATGGTAGGCATCCCATGATTCTATGTTAGAGACTCAAACCCATTATGCAATTGGTTGTAGGAAGCCATAGTGCTAACCACCTGTGTTCCTAGATGCGAGTGATTTTATAGGTGGAGTCCCAATTGAAATATGTCTATTTCCACAGATACCTTATCCCTCCTTTCCAAATGCTATGGGGCATCCAGATATTTGGTAACCCACTCCTGCATCTAATCGACTGCTCTATTTCCTATCTTCAGGAGTCTCACCACTACCTGTGCATTTTTTTGAATGTCAATGAGAAGAAACATGACCTACAATATAAGTATCATTTCGTCATATAGTCGTTCCATGGTATCCTCCATTGGTCCCAACTCTTCTTGCATGGCTACCTGCCATTCTACGATATTGAAGCCTTGTGATGTCAACCATTGGTTCTCCACTATAAGATGTTGTACCCGTTTCTTCACCACAACAATTTCTTTTCTCAACCTGGTGTTCTCATTCAACAAGTATTATTATCAAATGCAAAATTTTTCGCCATTATTGCCCTTAGATTTCTTCTAGTGTTGGTAGTGATCACCCTCTTTGTAGACACTAAGACTGGATTCTAAGGATCCTCTAAGAAATATCTATACCTTTGTTGCACGATCCTCTTCTTTAGTTGATCAAACGTTATGCAACACACATCTATGAATCTATCTGCTCGTGGGGGTGTGATCCCCATCTCTCCAAATGGAAGATGAAAACCTGTGAGAGGATATTCTCTTAGAGTATATGGTTCTTCCTCCAGTTGCTGGATGGTATCTTCCTCCTCGAACTACTCCTCTTCCAGCTCATGAGTTGGGTGTTCTGCTTCCAATCTCTGTGTTGGTTCCTCCTCGTTGGACTGCCTTTTCTTCTCTTTTTCTAGCCTCCTCCTATCTCCTTCTTCCACTTATTTCTCTTCAATAAACTCATCATCCTCAATCTTCCTCTCTTCTTCTTCTATTTCTCCTCTCCTATTATTTTCTTGAGTAGCTCCTAAGTTTACGAGACCAAATTTACATTTCTTGTGTCTTTTCCCTATCGATGAGTAACTGATCCTTTTCTTGGGAGATAGCTTCCTTACTTGAGGTGTCATATCCTCCTCCTCCTGCTCTTGCAAGCCTTGAGTTGGTGGATCATGGGGTGAACTAGTCTCCATTAATTAATGTGTCTTCATGTTGGTATTGCACCATTTCTTTATCTTCTCATCTTCTACTATGGACATACATGAGTACCCTATATTGTGGTCAATATTTGGACAATGTTTCCTAACAATTCGCCTAGTATCATATCCATGGAAAAATTTAGTAGAAAAGTGTAGGTGGTCCAACTCCTATATATCTACTGTCATAGAATTGTGACTCTTTAATTCATACATTCTGATCCTCAATGGAAAGATAGGGTAAGGGGGTTTCTTCCTCCTATGAAGAATTCCTAATAATCCTTTATCCAACTGATTTGCAACTTCTTACATGACTACTTTGTTAGTCACATATCATGGTATAAGGTGAGGGGATATCTGGCAACCAAAGCATCTAATATATGTACCCTCTAGAGCTACAAACCAATGCATTATATCTCGAAGAGACTCCTTCACCTGATCAATCACATAAGGAGGATTGATCTCAAATATCATGTGAAAAATGACTGCAAATAAGTGTTCAACTAACTTCTCATATATGCCTCTAAAGACCATCTATGATAAAACTCTGCAATGGAAGTAGACAACAAAATTCTCCTCCGAAGTCAAGTTCCAATTCATTCCCGGGAACTCATACTATGCATAGACTTTGTATAAGAGAAATGTGGACATGTATAATTCTGGTGCTTGGTGTGCTCATAAAGATGCTTTTGCCTTCCCCACCTTACGTTAAAATTCAAATGATAGAATATCCGCCCAATTGAAAACTCTCCCATGGGTGACTACTATATTTAGAATGTATATCCAGTTCTATTAGAACACCTCAATGTTCTTCATCCCACACAACTGAAAATACATAGCTATCAAGTACTAATAGAAATATCTGAGAATATTTTATGGATAAGCTGTAGATGGGTGATGACAGAACTTGGCAGGTTCTCGACACCATGTTTTGATAACTTCAGTAGTGTCAAGGGTTTCCCATATTGTATGTAAGTTGTCATTTTCATATTCATTTGGCTTTAGCATCTTATGATATGTATGCATTTTTTCACTAGTATTGGTGGAAAGTTGACCGCCACTCTCACTGCGTAACACAATATGAGAATCATCCACGTGTGTAATTATCCATTCAATTACTTTTGCACATGGCATGACTGGGAATTTGCATGTGATCCTATGCATCCTAGACGTTTTGATATTGATATATGCATGCAAATCTTCTAAGTCTCTAGGAAACATCTCCTGCATGAATGTGTTATATATTATTCTCTAAGTGACCTATGTACCTTTATCAATGAAGCACTGAGTATTTGCGTATATGGGAACATTGGGCCTTGTAACTTCCATAGGTTCATCAATGCTTGCTTTTGAAAGTTCTTTAGAGATCACTTTGTGAGGCAACATCTCTCCAACTGATGATGATGAAGTCATACCACTTGTAGCATGAGCGCCTTTTTGGGGCAATACACTCATAGTGACAGTATTAGCTTGAAAATAACCTATCTATGCAACAATATTTTTAAATTGTGTTCAAAGATTTGCCGTGAAAAACTATGAACGACAACATAAAGTAACTTGCATGTAAGAGAAAATACACATGCAAATTAAGAGGGTGCACTTTCAAAGCACAAAGGGGACATGCATGATCATTTAGGGCTTGTTAGTGCACTCATGCACTCAAGAAAGGAGGAAAAACTAACAAGGCCACATTTTCACACCCTGAAGGGTCAAAGGGATGGGAAAATGGGCCTTCAAGTCTTCCCTGTGCGCCCATGTGCTCAAGGAGACAAGGAGGGTTCACTACCACACTTTGAAGGGACGAAGGATGAGGTTAACAAGGCTTCAGGCCTTCACAATGTGCCCATGCACTCAAGGAAAAGGAGGGCACACTATCGTGGGTTGAAGGGTTGAAGGGATGAATGATGAGGCTTCATGCCTTTGTGATGTGCTCATGCACTCTAAGGAAATGAGGGCACACTGTAGCACTCTGAAGGGTCGAAGGGAATGCTTCATGCCTTAGTGATGTGCTCATGCACTCAGGAAGAAAACTTGATCAAATAGGGCATAGTTTTCGAGGTTGATGGGGCTTTGAGCTCAAGAAGTATGCTCTGCCCACTGGAAGCTTTGAAACAATTTTAATCAATAGAATTTGATAATAAGATGCAGAAGAGAAATATCTGCGAGGCTTTATAGTTGTTGCCGCATGCATCATGGAAGATGAAGGGTTCCAAGAATGTGAAGAGTTTTTTCATGTGACAGTGGATTAACACTTGTAGCATGAAGATTTAACAAGAAAACTAGCAAAAAATATGAAAAAAAAAGATTCAAAGTAATAAAATAAAGATTAACTGTGAAACCTTGAAATGAAATAGAAGGATTTGATATGCAAGCTTACTTGCAACACTAGTTAATGAAGAGCTTCTTTATTCCCAAGTTGTGTGCACAACTCAGATGAAACATTTATGCAAAGAATGATTAAACGAGTTTATTAAAAGAGATTAACATGAAAAATTGATACATTCGTGATTGCCACTTGTCATCGCATGAAAGGGTTAGTTAGAGGAGTTAAGAAGGCTCCTATTTTCTGGGAGTTTTCCCTCATGCATGCAACTGGACATGGCACATGTCTTCAACACAAAGGAGTGTGCCCAGGTAGGGAACACTTTCTTAGCTTGAAGGAATGCGCTCAAGTAGGGGGCACTACTTCAGCTCGAAGGAGTGTTCTCAACTCAAGTGAATGTCTTCGTCAACTTAAAGTGTGATGTTTTTTTTAGAGAGATTTTGTTTGTTTTTTTTCTTTTGAGTGTTTTTAGAGTGTGTGCATGACAATAAGGAAATTTTCTAAGTTTTGAAAGGTCATGAGTTCACCTAACCTTGGAATAATTAACTCCATAACTTCTAATGGTTAAGTGACGACGCTTAAGAAACATTAACTTAGGAGGATATGAAACTAGGAGAAAACACAAAAATAATAGAACAAGCAACATGATGACTCAAGAGGGATTGAAACAACAGTTATTGTAGGCTCCAAAATTGGCATAGGAAAAAAATTTGGAGGGTCATTGTCGCAATGAATACACTTGGTGACACACTGGGAGATTCCGAGCTTCTTTGAAATGGTTTCATTGTAAGCACAAAGTGTCATTTCTCCAGGAAGTATTAGTTTAATCAGTGAATTACCTTTAGCTCCCCACTCTACCTGGTTAGAGATATAATTTTCCCTATTCCATTACTTAGCATGACACCACAATATAACAATATTTATCATTATCCTATCAATGTAAGTAAGGGTAATATAGTATGGCGAATGAGACAATCAGAGTATGAGTTTTACATATCTTCCGTTGCTCTGTTTCCAATAGGCCTGGACAGTACCTCGATGAAGTCGCTTGCTTCACCTCCCTGTGTAGGAAGCCTTTCTCTTCTTTCATCCTTTATTTTTTTTCTTTGCAATAGGACTATGCATACACACTTATTGTTTTTTCACGGGTAGAAGAGGGATCCCGACTTATTGAGAGCAGAGGAGGTTGTTCCTTCAAAGTAAGTTTTAGACCTATGATTTTTTATCGCTAAACGTTTTCCCCTTATCTTAATCTACATAGATAAATAGACGATAATGCACATATTCATAACAGGACCAAGTGTAGGAATGGGAATCCTAAATAAATGCGGGCTTCATGGATTTCTTAGAGCTTCCCGACTAAAGGATCATATTTTCCATCGAAAAGTCATCAAATTAAAAGAGATAAAACAAATCAACGACGAGGATAATAGATAAGCCAAGGGATGCACACTACTTCAACTTACTATTCACAAAATATTAGGCCACATCATCTCAAAGCTCGAACTAACTTCATTCAAAGACAAATAAAATCAAAAGGATGAAACTAAAACATGAGAGGTGAAAACACAAAACAAGAATGAAATGCATCTAGCTATATGCAACCTATCCTAACCTAACCTACACAGTGGAGGGTTTGGTTAAATAAAGTGAAACTTCCAATGCAGCCACAAAATATGCTCCCGACCTTGAGACCATAATATGTGATCATGAATGATTAGAACAAAATGCAGTGTAGTGAACAAAAGGAATCTTGCAAACACCTGCACTGACTGACAAAGGTAGGAAGTCAAACCACAACGATGCATTAAACTCAATAGATCTACCACACAATAAAATTCACAATAGTGAAAACCACAAGGCCTATGATCATACAAAACTTTGCGAAAGGTATGCAAGTACAAGCCATGTGACATAGATCCAGATTTAAAAGAGTTTTCAAGTGAGTCTGCAATGGGATCACGGAAACAACCTTTAGGGAAAGACTAAACATAGAAAAATCTATGTCATAGGCAATGTTATAAGGTTGAACAAAATTTAAGTTATTGTGCACGTGAAATTATTTAATGGATGATGCAAAAGATTCACTAATATTATTCCCTATTTCTACATTACAAATTCGAGATTCACTTGAGATGGGATGTAGCAGTGAGAGTTCAATAGTCAAATTAAATTTACTCACGTGGGGGTCTAAGAATTTTGCGTGAAGAAAATAAGCATTTGCTTAAGAGAGAGTCAACATCCCATGTGATGAGATAAATGATAAAATTATGCAAAATAATCATAAACTGACTAAAATCATAAATTTTTTCATGGTCATAGGAACTTGACATAACCATTAGCATAGGCTGAAGTGTCCTACTCACCAAACTTAACTTTGAATCATGACAATATTGATAGCCGATCAGAGAGAACATGATTAGATTCTTATCAAAATAAGATTCCTTTATCAAATCATGAGATTCAGAAGAAGATATATTTTCAAGGTTACTACAAAAATATTCAATGTTAAGCATGTCATTTTCTTGATCAAATGGAGATATACCTGAAGGAACTCTTCGATAATCACATCAGACTCCATATAAAATTCTTGAAAATCCAAATCTCCATATAGGAACAAATATTCATCCATATTACTTGAAAATTCATCACCGTATAATTCAAAAAGAAGACAATCATCGAGGCCATGATGATCCAATGGTTCATCTTGATTAATGGGTGGAAGATTGACTGGAAAAATATCAAGATTAGAAGATGATTGCTTGATAAGACCAGATGAATCATCATCGGGGGAAAGATGTGAAATAAAAATCAAATTTTCATCACTGAGTTGATCTTCCAATTTAATGATGGGTTGAGGTTCAAAAAACGGAACTTGAAAAGGAGGAGGACATCAAAGAAAAGGAATGTTTGGTTCTTCATCGGGATGCTGAAATTATTTTGGATCAGGAGGACATGAGAAATCAGATTTAGAAATTTTTCTTGCTATTCGTATTAAGAAACAACATTTCTCATCAAATAATTGCCAATCCACATCCTCGTTTGAGAACTCATAAAAAATATTAAGGAATCAATCAAAAAAATGTTCAAGAGATTCATTTAGTTCCATTCTAAGTTGACTGATTTCATTAAGGACATCTTGATATTCGTACTTGTCAAAAACATGAATAATTTTGCTAACTAAATGCCTGAAAGATGTGATAGAAGTAGTGGGTAAAGAGTAACACCATTTCTAATTCACATGACCATCCAATGTAAGGGTACACAACCGCGCATGCATTTCCTCTGAAAAAACCCCATTCAAGAAGAAGAATTGGACAAAGTCAATAATGTGATCAAGGACGGTTGTTGTACCCTCACCATCAAATTTAAATCGTGATGATTTACGAAGAAATTCTATGGGGATTGAAATATTTTAAGCTTTAGTGAAACAGCGTAGGATTATGATTTAGGATGAAGCCATTGAAGGTAAGAGATTCAAACAGACTTCACAAGCTCAACTTGTTATTTGGCCCTCCTTCTAGTGCCAAAGATGTTGATGGTACTAGATGCCTCCAACATCTTGAGGGGATTTCCTCGATCTGAAGTCCCAATTAGAGCTCACACCATTTGGTGTAGGAATCCCATATGGTCATACTGTCTGGCCACCGTTGGAGTGATTTAAAGACATGCCTTGGGTAAAAACCAACACAATAGAACAAACAATACTTTCGGGGAGCAAGGATGTGAGTTTTGTGAGACATCCAATGTAAGGTATATGAGGGGGGATTCCATGGATGGTGAGGGAAACGAGCCACCAATTAGAAAATTAATAGTACTATCTTAAAGGAAGACCCGAGAATAAAGAGAAAGGCTTCCTAAGTACCTATAAATTAGTCCACATAGTAAACAACAATCGTTAAAGCATAAAAACATCCATTCAATAATAGCTATGACTAAGAAACAAATTAGTTCATTAACTTAGTGTGTGATTAAATAAACATATACCATAAACATAACCAGAATAGTCCAACTAAATCTATGATACATGTATGAAGGAATGCTAGCTCATTGAGATTTTGATTAAAAGTGTAAGATCCCAAGTAAACTACTACATGAATGAAGCACTATATCCAGTAGTGGAAGACGAAGCCACAACTAGCTTCTCCAAAGAGTTTTATATCTCCTATGTCTTACAAGAGAGCCAAGGTAATAACTATATAATATTAAGAATTCCAAAAACCACGACTCAAAAATCCCTTTGTTTGAATTATGAGGAGCTATTTATAACAATTTACAGTGATGTTTGAGCTTCCTCATTACTCTTCAACTCCTATGGTTGTTCATATTCACTACATGTCTCTTTACATTCAAGTGTGTGGATTTTCATATTCCACATACGTCCCTTGGAATTCATAACATTTATTACATAAGACAATTTACAGTTGAGACAATGGTCTAATAAGAAAAAAATGACTATGGGACATAACACATCAAATAGAAAAATCATTTGCTTCTTCATGGATTTCACTTGTAATGTAAGTGTTCCATGCTCTGAACTCCTTTGTGATGGCCTCAATCTGGATTGGAAAGTCTCCTTTGTAGCACATATTCACCTCCAATGCCTCCATCAGTATGTTCTTGGAGCTTGATTGTACTTTATTCCACAACCATGACAACTTCATGTATGCTTGGACCGGTGCAAAGGAATACTGCTAAATAATGTCTCTGGTTACCTACAATACTTCCCATCATGTTGACTGCTTGATTTGTTCAATATATTCTCTAATCTCTTGGAAAATGACCTCCTTACTTCTGATTGCTTCAAGGGATCCAATGGAGGGCATCCCGTGCTTATGTTTTAGAGACTCAAATTATGCAACCAGTTGTAGGAAACCATAGTGCTAAATTATTGTGCTTCCAGTTGTGAGTAATTCTGTAAGTGGATTCTCAACTAAAATCTATCTATTTCTACAGACACCTTATCCTTCCTTTCCAAAAGATGCGTCTAGATATTTGGCAACCCACTCCTACATATGATCGAATGCTTTCTTTGATAACTTCAGGAGTCTCACCACTTCCTGGGAATTCTTTTGTATACCAATGAGAGGAACCATGACCTACTATATAAGTATCATTTCGCCATATTATCGTGCCATGGTATACTCCATTGGTCCAAACTCTTCTTGCATGGATGACTGCCATTCTGCGATATTAAAGCCTTGTGATGTCAACCAATGTTCTACCTATTTCTTCACCATAGAAAGTTACCTTTTGAACCTGACATTTTCATTCAACAAGTATTATGAGTTATCTTGTCCCACTATAGCGAATGCAACATTTGTCGCCATTACCACCCTTGGATTTATTCTAGTATTAGTAGTGATCACCCTCTTTGTAGACACTAAGACTGGATTCTAAGGATCTTTTGATAAATATATGTACCTTTGTTGCACAATCCTCTTATTTATCTTATCAAACATTATGCTACACACATCTGTGACTCTATCCGTTGGTGGGGGTGTGATCCCCATCTCTCCAAATGGAAGATGAAAAATTGTGAGAGGATGTTTTCTTGGAGTATCCAGTTCTTCCTCCAGTTGTTGGATGGTATCTTCCTCCTTGAACTGCTCCTATTCCATCTCATGAGTTAACTGTTCTTCTTCCAATATATGTGCTTCTTCCTCCTCTTAAGACTTTCTTTGTTGCTCCTCTTCTAGCCTCCTCCTCTCTTCTTCTTTTTCTTATTTCTCTTCAATCAACTCCTCCTGCTGAATATTCCTCTTTTCTTCTTCTATTTCTCCTCTATCCTACTCTTCTTGTGTAGCTCCCGAGTTTACGGGATCATATTTCCATTTCTTTCTTCTTTCAATTGTCAAGGAGTATCTGATCCTTTTTTTGGGAGCTAGGTTCCTTACTTGAGGTGTTATCTCCTCATCCTCCTTCTCTTTCAAGTCCTAATCTGGTGGATATTGGGGTGAAATGGTATCAATTAATGGATGTGTCTTCATGTTGGCATTGTACTAGTTCTTTATCTTCTCATCTTCTGATGTGGACATAGATGAGTACCCTATATTGTGGCCAATCCTTTGACAATGTTTCCTGACAATTTTCCTAAGGTCATATCCATGGAAATATTTAGTAGAAAAGTTTAGGTGGTCCAACTCCTGTATCTATGTTTTCGTACCCTTGTGAATATTTAATTCATATAATCTAATCTTCAATGGAAAGATAGGCCAAGGGGCTTTCTTCCTCCCGTGAATATTTCTTGAAATCCCTTGTCAAGCTGATTTGCAACTTCTTGCATGACTACTTTATTAGTCACATATCGCGGCATAAGGTGAGGAGATATTTGGAAACTAAAGCACCTGGTGTATGTACCCTATGGAGTTGCAAAAGAATTCATGATATGTCGAAGGGACTCCTTCACCTAATTGTTCATTTAAGGAGGATCGATTTGAAATATAATGTGAAAGATGATTGCAAAGAAGTGTTCAACTAACTTCTCATATATGCCTTTGAATCACATCTCTGATAACACTTCACAGTGGAAGTAGACTGGGAACTTCTCCTCCGAGGTCTAGGTCCAATTCATTCTTGGGAACACATACTATGCACAGATTCTGTCTTAGAGAAATGTAGACATGTATAAATTTGGTGGCTCTTGCGCTCGTAAAGATGCTTTTTCCTACCCCGCCTGGTGTTGCAATTCAAATGATAGGATATCTGCCCAATTAAAAAATATCCCACAGGTGACTACTATATTGAGTGTGTATCTATAGTTATCTTGGAACAACTCAATGTTCTTCAGCGCATACAACCGACAATACATATCTATTGAGTACTAATAGACATCTCTCAAAATATTTTTTTGATAAACTGTAGATGGGAAATGGTGGAACTTGGTAGGCTCTCAACACCACGTTTTGATAACTTCAGTAGTGTCAAGGTTTTCCAATCATGTATAGAGGTTTTCATTTACATATTCATTGGCCTTGAGAATCTTATAATATGTCGCATGTCTTCACTAGTATAGGTGGCAAGTTGTCGACCACTCTCACTGCGTAGCACAGTGTGAGAATCATCCATGTGTGTAATGATCCATTCAATTACTTCTACACATGGAAATATATGGAATTTGCAAATGATCCTGTGCATCCTAGACTTCTTGATATTGATATATGTATGCAAATCTTCTAAGTCTTCAGGAAACCTTTCATGCATGAATGTGTTATATATTTTTCTCCAAGTGACCTATGTAACTTTATTAATGAAAGAATGAGTATATTCGTATAAGGGAACATTAGGCCTTGTAACTTTCGCATGTTCCTTAGTGGTGGCTTATGAAATTTCTTTGTAGATCACTTTTCTAGGAGACATTCTCCAACAAATGACGACGAAGTGGTAACACTTGTAGCACGAGCACCTATTAGGGGAAGTACAACTCATAGTTACAATATTAGCTTGAAAACAACCTAAACATGAAACAATACTTGTAAATCACATTCAAAGATCCATCACAGATGATAGATCATGAAAAAATATGAAAGACAACATAAAGTAACTTTCATGCAAGAGAAAATACACATGCAAACTAGGAGGGTGCACTTTCAAATCATGAAGGTGACATGCATGATCATTTGGGGCTTTGTAGTGCACTCATACACTCAAGAAAGGAGGAAAAATCAACAAGGGTGCACTGTCACAACTTGTAGGGGTGAAGGGATGGAAAAATGGGTATTTAGGTCTTCCCTATACACCCATGTACTCAAGGAGACAAGGAGGGCACATTGTCACACTTCAAAGGGATGAAGGATGAGGTTAACAAGGCTCCAGGCATCCACAATGCACCCATGCGTTCAAGGCAAAGGAGGGCACGCTGTCGTGGGTCGAAGGGATGAATGATGAGGCTTTATTCTGTCATGATGCGCTCATGCACTCTAAGGAAAATAGGGTGCAATGTATCACTTTGAAGGGTCGATGGGAAATTCTTCATTCCTTCATGACGCACTCATGAACTAAGGAAAAAAACTTGATCAAATAGGGAACCATCTTTTAGGATGGTGGGGATTCGAGCTCAAGAAGTGCATTCTTCCTGTGGGAAGCTTAGAAAAAATTTCAATAAAAAAAATTCAATCATGAGAGGAGGAAGAGAAATATCTGTAAAGCTTTATAGTTGTTTTCGCATCCATGGTGGAAGATGAAGGGTTTCAAGAATGTGAAGAGTTTCTGCATGCGATAGTGGATTAACACTTGTAGCATGAAGATTCAACATGAATGCCAACAAACAAATTGGAAGACAAGAGACTGACAACAAGAAAAGCAAGATTAATGATGAAATCATGAAATGTAATAGAAGTATTTGACATGCAAATGTACTTGTATCACTAATTTATGAAGAGCTTCTTGATTCCCTAGTTGCGTGCTCAACTAAGATGAAATGATCATGAAATGTATGATTAAATAAGTTTATTAAAAGAGATTAACATGCAAAATTGATCCAAGCATGAGTGCCACTTGTCGTCGCATGAAAGGGGTTAGTTACAAAGAGATAAGAAGGATCATATTTTATAGGAGTGCACTCTCATGCAACTAGACAAGGTGCATGTCTTCGACATGAAGGGGTGTGCTCAAGTAGGGGCACTTGCTTAGCTTGATGGAGTGTGTTCAAGTAGGGCGCACTCCTTCAACCCTGTTGTAGGCTTGAAATGTCTGCTTCAACATTATAAGGGAGACCACCCGATCGTAAACTTAAAGTAGCTCCTTTTCCGTTTGGAATGATGGTTCCAACTAGCTAAACTAGGTCCATTACCTTCTCTCTATCTCTATTGGCTTAAAGTATGCTTTTTTCTTACTAATAGAGAAGATCCATCAGACAAGCCCTCTTTCTGAGATCAGGAAAGAAAGTGATCCTTAAGTTGATCTAGGGCTCAGCCAAACCACAACTAATGTTTACCTCTTTGATAAGAGGACTTCTAGAAGTGTAATTATCAATCTAAATGAAAACTAATCCTAGAATGCAAGAAAAATGAAAGAAATCCTAAGCCTAACTCAGTTAGGAAGACATAGATCTAACCCAACCGAGAGAAAAGTAATTAAATGATTGGGATTTTAAGAATGTTTGACTTAAGATGAAGATGCAGTCAATGAAATAGTTCAATTAACTAATATTATGATTACAAAACATGTTGTTCAGAGATATATTAACCATGAATAATAAACTAAAAACATTAGGAAGTAATTCACATAATGCTAATGGAAATTACATCAGAATTAGATATCATATTTCTTAGTAAATAGTTACTTAGGAATCTAATCTTAATACATCATAGCAAAAAGACACCATTGACAACATATTTATTAGACAAATAGATTAGATAGCCAATTCTTTAAAATAGGAATTCATATTGACAATAGTGCATAATATAAATCCAATTAACACAATTTTTTCATCAAGAATGAAATTCACATTTAAAAAAAAAGTATTTCTAATACAAATTTATTTGAACCTACTCTCCTGCTCTGTTCTATAAATATGATCTCCTACAATCTCCTCGAAAGCATAAACTCTGCTGTTAAAAGCAAGAGCTGCAATAGTGCAAGCCTTGTTTCTCATACACAGTTCAAAATGAAGAGAGACAAATCCAAATAATCCCCAGATCTAAGATTGATCCTCTCTACCTACAACATGAAACCTCTATTTCAATAGTGCTTTAAGAATTACAAAATTGCATAAGAGAGAAACCCTTTTCTCATTCTATAAACCACTATTTAAAATAACAATAATAAATTCCAAATAGGAGAGTTGTTGAAGAATAAATTTGTTCCAACAATTTTTATTGGTTAAATTATTTTTTAAAATTATATTTAATTTAATTTTTTTTTTTTTTTTTTGGTGAAGCAATATCATGGATTCAAATCTTCTCTTCCTCATCTCCTCAACTGTTTTCTTGTCAAAAACCAATCAAAATTTAATTAAAATGCAAATTAAAATAAAAAATACCAAATCTCGAAAACAAACATCTCCAATCAAATTTAGTTAAAGAAATAAATAAAAAGGAAATATGAGCTTCCCATTTATCCTTATAAATATGTTATTGGTCAAATAGAATATAGTTGAATGGTTCTACACTCAAGAGAGGCCATGAGCAAATGAAAACACAAAAAATTAAACTCATAAAATTAATTTTGTTTACAAATTTGGAGCTTGATTTTATGCTAAATTTTAGAATCATTTTATGACTGAATATGATCATGCAAACACTTCAATAATATTCTCCATGATTTTATCTATCTAATGAGTCTTCCTGGGCTTCATTTGGACAAATAGAATTCAACTTATGAGCTTCCAAAGTTGAAGTATCAAAATTACAAGAATTCTAAAAAAATTGCAGCGTAGGTCAAAAATAAGAAATTTAAATTTTATATTAAATCCATTAGTTCTAACTAAATGTTAGTCAATTAAATATATACATTAATTAAATTTATTAGTTAAATTATTTACAAATTAACCTATTTAATAACATTAATTAAATTCGATTGAAATAAAATTAATAAACCATTAATTAAATTATGTTTCAAAAAAATCAATTAAATTAAATTAAAATCAATTTAATTTAATTAATAATATATTAATGTTTGTAATTAACTATATATTAATCAACTACTAACTACTTACCTACCATTCTCACTATTCGTTTTTATAAATTTGCAAACAAAATTGTTAAAGTTCCATGAAATCGTTTAAAAATGGAGGAGTGACATAGGCATGGGACAAACCAAATGTGCAGAGGATATCGGATATTGGATTATCGTAAGTTTTTAAAACGGTTGTTTTGAAACCACATAAAAATATGCTGATGTCTGATATTTATATAGAACTTTTAATATCAGTTTTTTTTTTTAATATTAAAATTTTCAAAATATCGAGATTTTTAAAATACCAGGATTTGAAATATTAAGATTTTTTATATTAGGACTTTTTATATCGGTTTTTTTATTGAAGAGAGGAGGTGAGGTGAAGTGTGCCCAGTTGAGTGAGATTTATCCATTATAAACTCCAGCCATTTGGTAATTAAAAGTATGAAAAAATGAAGTACAACCACTTTGCGATTTTGAGATTTCAGACTTCGTAATTTCTTTTAAAATTGGGAATTGGAATAAATTACCGAGATCATGAAAACACATAATTTTAATTGTTCTACAATTTAGCTATGACGATTTTGTAGGACCATTAGTGAAAAAATAAATAATCTGTAAAAATTAACTAGAAATTAATAGTTACAATCCCTGACTAATTTATTTATAAAAATTGAACATTTTTTAACCCAAGCGGTAAAAATTATCGAACTTTAGATAAGCACCATTTGCAAACCGTGTAACCAAATGAGATGAAACAAGTACGGATGGAAAGCTAGAGAAAATTCAAACTCAATGAAGCAATTGAAATAGGAATTTGACGAAAATGAAAATTTGGCAAAATTGTAGGACACTTAACTAAAACAAAATATTAAAAAGGTGATTTAGCCAAAAAACATTTATGGAAAAAGTCCCCATTATTTGAAATAAATAAGTAACAAATGGGGGTGTTGAGTTCAAGCCCAAAGGAGTGTGCTCAAATCAAGTGCATGTCTTCGTCAACTTAAAGTGCACTTTTTCTTTTTTGAGTGATTTTTTTGCTTTTGTTTTCTTTTTTGTGCTTTTGAGTGTTTTGCGAGCATGGTGATAAGACAAGTTTCCAAGTCTAGAAAGGTCATGAGATCATCTAACCATGGACTAATTATCTCAAGCACTTTTAATGGTTAAGTGATGATGCTTAAGAAACATTGGTTTGGGAGGAAACGACACTAGGTGAAAACACATTAAAAAAACCAACATGATGACTCAAGGGGGCTTGAAATGACAGTTATTGTAGGCTCCAAAATTGACACCATAAAATTTTTTGGAGGGTTGTTGTTGTAGCAACAATAGAATGCTACACCAAATAGTGTAAGGTCTAATTGGGACCTCATTTCGAGGAGATCCCTTGTATGTTGGCGACATCCAACATCATCAACATTATGGCACTAGAAGGAGGGCTAGATGATAGGTTGAACCCTTCAAGTCTATTTCAATCTCCTACCTTAAATGACTTCTTCTCAGATCATTATCCCAAGGTTTTTTTCTGAAGCCTTAGATATTTTAATCCCTATGGAATTTTTTACGTAACTTGTCACATCTAAAATTCGATGGCAAGGGCACAACAACCATACTTGATTACATGATTGAGTTTGTTCAATTTTTTTTTAAGTGGTATTTATTCTATATATATTCTCGTGAGGTTGTTCACCCTTACATTGGATGGTCGTGTTAAGAAATGCTGCTATTCTTTACCCATTTCTTCTATCTTCTCTTTTAAGCAATTGGTTAATGAACTTCATAGTGTCTTTGAAGATTATGAATATGAAGATGTTCTTAATGAAATCAATTAGCTTATAATGGAATCAAATGAATCTCTTGAGCAGTTTGCTGACAGGTTTCTTCGTCTTTGTTGTGAATTTATGGACGAAGATGTGGATTGGAAATTTCTCAATGAAAAGTGTTGTTTCCTAGTCAATATTTCAAGAAAGTATTTTGAATCAGATTCATCATGCACTCCCATTCAGAAGGAATTTCAATATCCCCAAAAAGAATTTGATATTCCTTTTATTTCTTGTCCCCCTCCTTCTGATGTTCCTTGTGTTCAAGCTATTCTGATCAGTTGGCTAAAAGATCAATTTGTTGATGAAGAATACACTTTTCTTTCACATATTTACCAAGATGATGATCATCTTGATCCTATTAATCAACCATATTTTAATCTTGATAATCCCCTTTTCGATCT
>APFE031521147.1:0-18087 GCA_000404065.3 Pinus taeda | reverse complement strand
ATAAGGCAAAAGATTGACATGGATGAGCTGCATTTTGTTTCAGCCAAGAAGAAGTCATAATTCAAGCTCAAGGCCCAGCTAGGATCCTTTATTTGCAATACCAGGTCTGCAGGTATGGAAGTTGATCAACTGTCAAAATAGATGAACACCAAGCTTAGTTTTACTTGGTCTTATGATCCTTTTGGGATCATTTCAACATTAAGAATTCAACTGAAGTCTACACCATACAACCACACTCCTAAACCTGAATTAGAGAAATACACGAACCAGGAGGAGTGGTCTGAAGGGACTCTACAGGAAGCATATGAAAATATTATTTCAACACCACACGTGAACACTTTAGTGACAAAGGCAAATCCACTAAAGAGGAATACGGAGGAGACTACATTTGATACAAACCTAGTTAAAGATTTCATTATTCAGCCGAAGAATCTAAATATAGGATTGATTATGTCATTGGGTAGCAGGAAACTAGACTTTATTGATCTTGGAGATCAAGAAGAAGCCTCAAGAATAGGGACGACAGATCCCAATTATTCTTTTTCGAAACCTATGGAAATAATCCAATCTAAAGAGGCCAACACTGCTGGATATGTCAATAGATTTTCTAAATACAGAGAGATTAAGCAGAATAATGAGACTCTTAAGGCTCATATGTACATCCAATTTTGGAAGCAGACATCTACATCACAACACAAACTTCCCTCTGCCTTTGACAGTGAGAAAGGGAGGATGCAGTTGGCCTTCGTACAGGCTCAAGTTCCATTTCCTAAGTCAATTGATGACTACAAGAGGAAAATTTTCTCCTTTGATGCAAATCAGATTCACCCTATAGATCAAATGGACATGCACATGCAATCAGGAGAAATGTTATTCTCAAAAATGACCACCACTGCCGTGACACTTTCTAAACTAAGAACAACTTTATCTAATACTCAGTCTCAACTTAAGATAGAGAAACTGTCATCAATAGCTAAAGACAATAAGTTAAAAACGCTGGAAGAACTTATTGTAAAGATTGGGTATGATCCCAAGGATTGCAAGGTAGTGGAGGAGATTCTGAAAAAGAAGAATGTAGATATTTCAGTTCTCAGGAAACAATTAAAGTTGCCATCTACTAAGGACCTACAGACCAAGGAGATGGCAGAAAATGTGAAAAATAAAGAGGATTTGTTAAAGCTTATTTTTTAGCAGAATATGCAGATTAAAACCATGGAGGAACGGATTGAGAAACCACTTAAAGAGAAGGAAGCCTTACAACTGACCATAGTGCTTGTTACAGTAACTCCCATCACTGGAGCAGAACCCAGTTCATCTTCTATAGGTAATGAAACTTCCCTAGCAGCAGAAAATGAAAATTTGTCATAGGAGCTGCAAGCATAAAAGCAACAATATGACAAGTTGCTTCAGAAGTTTCAGGCTTTGGAAAATAACAAGATAAAAAATGATACAATGTATTTCGAAGAGATGAAAAGGACACATCGGCTTGAGAAGAAAGTCAAATAGTTAGAAGATCAAACATTCATGGAAGATACCTTGACCCAAGCCAAAGAAGACATTTGGTTTAATATTTCTAACTTTGTTTCATAATATGGCCTTCTGTTAAAATTATTTTTGAACAGCGGGAACTAATTGAGAAATGCATGAGTAAGATAGAAATTCGAAAGGAAGTCTTGGATACAAAGCCTAAAGAAGCCACATCTATGATCAAGGTATTGAATTCTAAAAGCAAGGAAGAGCTACAGGAAATAAATATCACTGATAGGACAGGTACCATTTTATAGATAAAGAAAGTCCTATAGAAGAAGAACCTACTGACTCAGCTGGAAACCAAATGTAAAGCTTTGGACATTGATGTCCAAAGGTTTCATTCAAAGTTCAGTAGGTTAAGTAAGAAAGGGTTGCCACAATTAACATCTCTTAATGATTAGTTAATAAAACTAGAAAGTTACAGTGAAAAGTTGTATAATATTGCTATTGATAAAGCACAGTTTGCACAAATGAAGAGGGAACAGATTACAGGGAAGGAATTTTTGGAAGCATTGGAGCCAGATTTAATCATCAGACATGACGTCAAAAACCTCTTTCTCGTAAAACTAACCTCTGAAAAGTACACTGAGGTTGATGAGGTTTATAGAATGATGGTAAATCTGGAAATTCCATCTGATGATAAATGGAATCAATTGTGTGAAATAATTGATTAGCCTTTTATCCAAACAGGAAAAAGGATGAATCATACAACACATCAACACATCTAGGAACAACCATGAATAATTACCAACAGTCTACATCAAAATAGGGACAAGTCATGCAATAATTCATATTTCCTATTTTATATCAAGTTATTTTTGTAGATTAGTTTAAGATATTTTAAGATATTTTGTCTAGTCCTAAGCTAGTATAAATAACTATATTTCTGAGTTATCAAGGGTCGAACCCTTCCATAAGAAATTTTGTAGGAACCGATGTACAAACTTTTTCTAGATCACTGATAATAAAGCAAAGGATTCTGAATTTGATCTCATACAGTCTCATTATCTTTCATAAGTCTTTCATGTGTTTCATTCACTCTGTTCGTTTTGCATATGTTTAAGTTTTACAGAGATATTAGGTAAGAATAAATGTGTTTCAATTATTCTTAAAATTCCTTCTGAAGTTATTATTATAAAGAGATTGAGATATTGGATTGTTTGTGTGAAAGGCTCCTTCTAAATCATAAAATTGTCAGTATCTTATGTAATTTTAAGCATGTTTTGTTTAACTTTTGAACATTGGTCAAAGGCTTTCCCACTTATGATGATTTATCTTTCTATCTGAAATTTAAAGTCATCATATCTCCTTACAGTTCTTTTTGTACATTTTGTCGATTTAAATCACTGCATTGAGTTAAATAACAACCCTTTGATTATCTATTAGTACTATCTAAAGGGTTAAATACATCATTCTTATAAGTTGTTTTATGTATTGGTCCTCCATAAAAACCCAAAACCCAAAACCCAAAACCTCAAAACAATTATCTTAGATGCTCTGGCATGATCAATTGACCATTATCATCTTAGAGCTACAACATAAGGTTTATGAATGGTTCACATCACTTAAACTAGGTTAATTTCTTTTTGTGTTCCTTCTTCAACTCCGTTATTTCTTCTCAATATCTTGATCTCCCCTGTAATTGAGGAACCCCATTCTTCTCCGAATATTGATCTTATTGGTTAGGGATTCCATGAGGCTCACAATATATTTTATATCTACAACTTGTGCTTCTTTTCATGAAAACCTCTCCTTGGAGGGATTAGGATGGTTATTCACAGATTTCTTGGCCATGACTAATGTTTTGTGACTTTTGGCTTAATTGATATGGATCCCACGCAAATCCCCCTAGTATACCTAGAGAAACCTGTGTTGATACAATATGAACCATAAACTACCATGGATATTCGACATGACAATTCTTCATAACAGATCTACTAAAATATATTATAAAATCTGAAATCTACATTATGAGGGTTTATTTTCCTTAGATTTTTGGATCTATTAATTATTGTTTATTCTGTATGCATGCAAATTATAATTAAAAAAAAATATACATCAAGAAAATAAAATTTCACAAACCAAAATTGACACGAGTTATATATCGAGAAACCCTTTTGAGAGAAAGCCTAGCTGGAACATGGGGCTTCTCTGCTCTCATTCTTTGAATTGAAAATGTATGCAAGTACAAAGAAGTGAGGCATGTGGTTCATGGGTTTCTACAGTGCTCAATTTTTCTCTATTTTATTTGTATATCCTTGAAAATATTAAGTAGAAGGCTATAAACCATTGAAAATATAGATTAGAAAAGAGGGTTGGTAAAACGAAAGCAAATGTGTAACCACCAACTTGAGAACCTCTTTGAATCTCTCCATAATAGTATCATTAGGCATAAAGGGTTTGAAGTGATTGAATTAGACTGACAACGTTGAACAACATCCTTAAAGGAAAGAGGGTTTCAGGATGATCCACAATTACCCATGGCACCGCTAAGGGGTTGAATCTTTTACAATTTCATAGTCAAACAATAAATAATTATCATCAAGTTGTTTACATTCAAAAATAATTTGATACTTGACCATTGAGATCCCCTACTTGAGTGCCAATTTATGTTTAATACATACAACATAAGCAAAAAAACCAAACCCACAAAATTGAAATTTTCCCTATTAACATGATAATGATTTGAACACTATCAATGTGATCATAACATTCTCTATTTAATTTCATCCCAATAACCACTTCATAAGAAAGCATTAATACTTGGCATGCAAGTATTTTGTCAATCACTTCACATTCACATTAAAACTTTTTATCAAACACTTAGCCAATGCTTTCTAACTCTTTAAGAGCTGATTCCAAGCACTTGTGAAGAGATTTGGTAGTCCCACCATTGTCTTTACTATAGTTTTGAATACAATGGTAGACTATCTTATGGCCCGCTTAGTACACTTGTTCCAGGGGCACTACCATAGATATATAGTTATTTCACTACAATTCAGAGTTCCATCTATCATCCTCCTCGTCTGGTTTAGATAAAGAGGTCCAGAGGGTATCAGAGTCCTCATTGGAAAAGCTAGAAAAATGTGAGAATTTTATAAATAAATAAGGTAGGAGATTGTGTTATGTGGGTAAATTATTTTTGTGTTAGTAAATTTAATATTTTATGTAGATCTGTTCGCGAGATTAGATTTGCTGGGTTTTATAGAGCTGAGTTGTGGCAACAAATGAAACGAGAGCCTTTCCAAGTAAGCTACATGAGATGTTACTTATGACATTTGCTGGGCTTTATAGATCTGATGTTATAGATGAAAAAGGAAGCCTATCCCATCAAGGTATCTGGCAAAATGTCTCCAATGTGACCATATTCTAAGTGAGGCAAAAGTTCCTACGTCAAAATGATTCCAAATGGTAAAGGTCATTGGAGTATATTTTCAGATTTTGATCTTATATTCACACGAGGACATGGGTTTGATTTCACTATTTTATAAGCGAAGTGGTAGTTGTGAATGGTTTTGGTAGTTCAGTTTGTTGAGAAATTAATGTTTTTGGTGATTTTATTGGTGTTTTAATTTTACCAAATGCAGATGGTGTAAAGTGGATTGTAAAATTATTTTGTAGTGAAAAAAAAATGTTTTGCACTGAAAAATTTTTGAGCGTTGAGTGTTGCATCATGCTAAAGGGAGATTTGAGTGTTGAGTGTTATCGAGCAAGGACGATCCGCTCATGGGAGATTCGAGTGTTGCATCATGCTACACTTTGTGCTGCAGACAATTGTGAAGCCTGTTGTGAGCTAAAGAAGAAAAAGTAAGCCCATCCCATCAAAGTATCTAGTAAAATGTCTCCAATGTGACCATATTCTACGTGAAGTAAAACTTCTCACGTCAAAATGATTCCAAATGGTAAAGTTCATTGAAGTATATTTTCAGATTTTGATCTTATCTTTTATTCACACCAGGACATGGGTTTGATTTCACTATTTTATAAGCCAAGTGGTAGTTGAGTTTGTTGAGAAATTAATGTTTTGGGTGATTTTATTGGTGTTTTAATTTTACTAAATGCACATGGTGTAGAGTTGATTGTAAAATTATTTTGTAATGAAAAAAAGGTTTATGGTAATTTTTTTTTTTAAACTAATAATAATGTATCAATGAAATGAGTTTAAATGAAATATTTTATTGGTGAATGGAGTTAAAAAATAAATAAATAAATAAATAAATAAATAAATGGTAGAATTTTTAATGGTGAAAAAGAGTTGTTGGTAAACATTTGATTCAAAACCATAAATAATAGGTTAATGTGGCCTACCCGAGCATTAGTCACAAGTAGTTTTTAATAAGGGCAAGCTGGAGTGGCCTGTCATGCTACAAGAAGCACATGTTATTTTTTACAAGGTCAAGTTGTAGAATTGTCCACCGAAGGCATTCTGTACCCAAAATGCTATCCTAGATAACTGATGAATGTTGTAGAGGGCATGGATTCATAGATGATGGTAGTTCCCTATGATGGTTCAGTGTCGAGATTGACTCGTTGGACTCTGGGAGGTTGAGAAGCATAAATTCTGCAAAGCATGCCAAAGATGGTATTAAGCCGTTATGTCTTAAATGGATAAGTGACACAATGGTAGTTTTAATGACATGAGATGCAGAGTTTCCTATGTTGCGATCTCTATCAACGAAACCCCCTTCCATGAGGAATCTCTTAATAGGTGTGCTACATTTCCTCCCATAATGTCTTCCAACACCCTATTGGTAATGAACAAACCAAGTGAACAAGAATTTTATTGCCATTAATATTATTGAAATTAAGTAATACTCAAATGTAATTTTTTTTATCATAAATAAATATTTTAATGCTCATGTGAATTAAATTATAATTATTTCAATATGAGCAATTTACTTTAAAATAATAAAATAATAACAATAACAACAATAAAATATCTATATATTATATAAAGTAATTGAAACATAATATTCTTATTGTTATGTATTTTCAAGTATAGCTATTTTATATTTGGACTTTTAATTTCAAATGCAACAAATATTTGTTGGGATTTCACCTTTAAATTATTTTAAAATTTTCAAAAAATTAAATCGAATTATACATTCAAACATATTATTTAAAAAATGAAATATATATAGATAACTGAAAAATACATAAATAAATAAATTATGCATACTTTTTTTGCCAAAAAAAGAATTTGATACGTCAAACTTCTTTTAAGGAGAATATCACTATATAAGAAAAATATCCCAAAAATGTAACATTCATGTTTTTGTAATTGAGTATAAAAATGTTTGCCATGTAAATGTAGGTAGGAGGTAGGATATTTGAATTAGTAGTACTACTTATGGAAAGATTTTATTTTGTTTGGACGGGACTGGCGATAGCTAGATTTTGCATCACGAGATCGGTAGTTCCTAGTTTCTTGATTGGGCAGCCGCGATATCTGGTCAAGTTTGTCTTTAGTCAGCACGCCTTGCAAACACATGTTATATAGAATCGTGTATATCCCATGAAGGCATGTGCATGGAAATAGCGCCAGAGTAAAATTTGACTTTCAAGACACTGAAAATACCATTAAAACTTGTTTATTTACATGATTTGACCATATTCTAGGAACTCAAAATGTATATATACTGAAGCATCTTTCTCCCAAAAGGCAAATCTGTGACATTTATCATTTGAATCGCATCAATTTAAGTTATTTGAACAAGAAAACATAATTTGCAGGTAATATAATGGCGTTTGTATCATTCGACATTAAATTTTGAATATATTCTACTCAACAATTTTTTCAAATGCAAATATGGTTACTCGGAGATCCAAAACATCCAACAACTTACAACATTACAAATATAGAAATTTGATGTTATGGATAAAAAACGATTGTATATTGCAATTTTAACCCATTAGTGTTGCTTCAATGTTGTATTCTTTTCGTACTCCAGAAATGACGCGATCAAAATCATTTAATGAAATAGATAGAATTATTCTCGACATCTTCTACCAGTTTTCTTTTCTACTCCAAAAATTACGATCAAATTCATTTAATGAAACAGTTGGGATTATTTCCAACCATATTCCAAAGCTCTAAATCTTGAACATTCGATGAAGTTATTTGAATAAATTCTATAAAAAAAATCAGCAGAAATCTACCTAGTAGAAATTATTTTCAGTGGCTATTCAAAGAGACAGGTTCACATTTTTTTTTAAATATACTAATGAAAAAACTAAATAGAAATGTAATACTGCAAGTGCAAATTCATGATGGAGTTGTTATTAATGAAAACTAGGAAGGGAGCCGTGAGCAAAAGATAATGTCAGACTGCTTTACCTGCAGGAATAACCAAACATATCAATGTTGTAGCATAGCCTGACCACTTTAAGGAGACACAAATAAATTTCATTAGAAGTCATTGAAGCTAGTTACCTAGATAGGATAACTCCAACAAGAAACCCTACAAATAGAGTCACCATTATAAGAATAACTTATGTGGAAAAGATCATGCACTATACCATGGTACGGGTAGTGAATCAACCCCATCGGAACTCTGTACATAAACCATAAACTGTTAATAAAACTTATAAAATTTTCAATGTAAACCGTTGGTACCCATCGGAGAAGAAAGAAACATCTAGGTTTACCTTGAAGAACAGAGTCAAGACTCTGGCAGCTTGTCCCCTGGAAATTCCACAGACTAAGCAATTACTGGAGAACCTTGCATTTAATTACCTCGTTGCTCATTTTTAGAGCTGTTTGTGACCGGGCTCTACAGGGGAGGATTTCATAACTGACTAATAACTGTCCAATCTATCAAATGGCCCAAACTATTTCTATCATCTAACATTCAAATCAATTATACGTGAAGGCACATGTGGAATGGGAGGGGAGTTCTTCCCAAAGGGAACGCCTTACGACGTAATAATTTACATTTTTTTATATATGTTTTAGTTGCTATCTTAAACTTGAGTGCTACTTAGATTTCAAGCTCTAGTGTAGAGATGGGCTCCTTTCGAAAAAAGAGAGTCATGCATGGAGTTTAAAGGTTGAAGCTTGAAGAAGTTGTAGTGATGGGTTCCTTTGGAGAAAAGGAGTCATTCATGGAGTTTAGTGTAGAGATTTGAGGTGCAAAAAAGAAGTCGAGGAAGAGATTTGGTGTCATTCATGGAGTTTAAAGGTCGTAGAAAAAAATTGATTTACGGGGTAAATAGGTTTTCTTCTAAGATGTTTCAAAGGTTGTAACATAATATGAGAGAGGGTTTAGAAGGGAGCATAGATGCTCTAGTATATTCCCACATATTAATTAGTAGTTAATATTCTTACCAAGCACTTGGAAAGAGGGAAGTTTGATGAATTCAAAGGTATACTTGGATTAGTATATAATTCGTTCATCACTAAGAAGAAGCATTTAGAATTATTGCTTGAATAAGAATCTCTACATAGGTTTAGTGTGAACATATAAAATGTCATTTCAAATATTTTAAAAAAAGTAAATTTAAAATAGTAATTTTATTTGGGAATTGGTTTTATTAAAAGAAATGAATCTTATCTTTAACTATTAAGTCTATAAAGCTATATCTCATGCATGCATGACATGGAAGAGTAAACTGAAAAATAGATCAAGGTTTTGTTCTTGGCTGAAAGTATAAAGATAAGTCAAGATAGTGGTTTTAACACAAAATTGAGCAATTGAGCAAGTTGAGAGATAAAGAGAGAGAGAGAGAGAGAAAAAACCAAGCAACAATGCATTTTTTTATAATGCATGCTTCATATAGACATCGTATAATTTTGTACAATCATATAGAACAATTTCATACAGTCATATGAACATGCCATACAGACTATTAAGTAAGTCAAGCAATAATTTTGTATTTTAGTATTTATAGTAGGTTGTGTCTGTAAAGCAAGTTATTCAAGATCAATTTAAAGTAAGTTTTGACATTCATACAATGTTGTTTTTTAATGGACAACTTTTGTGAAAAATTCTTTGTAATTTTTTTCAAGAATGAAAAAATAAATTAAAATAATCACCTATATGTAGGAAATTGATTTACATATTAATAAATAAACCATTCAATAATTTTAAAAATCTTTTTAAAATTAAAAAATATATTTTTAATTTACATAATCCCAATTATAAATAAAAATACAATATAACTATGAAATTTTGTATGTCATATAAAATGAATAGAAAGAAATAAAAATATAAAACGTTATAAAACGTTTAAAGTACATTATTGATTTTAACTTTAATTCTAATCCATTGTATACAAAGATAGAGTGGTTAGTGAAGTTTCTTGAAAATCAATAATCAAACTAGAAACTATGATGTAATTACACATTTTACAATTATTTATATATAAAAAAATATAAAACATTTGCATGAAAAAAATTAATCAAAATTTGTTTTTAATATAATATTGATATTGGAAGGTATGTGACAGGTAGCTTGAGGTTTTAGAGCTTATGATGATAACGTCACACACTTTGCTTCAAATGTTTGTTATCCTCGCCAATATGATGTGTGGGTTAAGCCAAGGTGACTTTTACTAGCTATAATGGTATGTGATTTTTGATGGAAATAATAATTATAAGTTTTTGCAACAAGTTCTTCTTTATATTAAAAAAAACAAATTTGTAAAATATTTTATGCCATCAGGTATTTTTATTTTGGACTAAACTTTTCATGATTACACCGTAAGGAATTTCCCCTTTGAAATCAACTCCCCTCTAAAGGTACATGTACATTCATGGGCCTTTGATTTAAGTGTTAGACAATTAAAATAGTTTCAACCATATGATTGATTCTACCGGTAATAAATTAGTTACAATTATAAGTCTCGTGACCTCGCTATGTAGCAGGTCAATCGCCCTTGCTCACACTACTTGCTCGGAACTATGCCCCAGGTCGACCGCCCTTGCTCACACTATTTCTTGCTCGGCACTACTTCCAGGTGCTGCCTCCCCCTAGCTCATTACCCAAACCCTCATTCTCATCCTCTGCCACTGCAAAATGTTTCTCTACAACTTCTTCAAGGTTTTGTGGTCTCTTCGTGGTTTTTCCTCATATCACTCCAGTTTACTTCTATGGTTTGAAAATTCGGAGAGAAATACAATGGCACTCATAGAACTCACAACAATCGGTGAGCTCCTTTTTTCCTTTGTTCTTCATCCACAGTTCAATACAGTAGTTATCTCTGACGTAAGATCATGGCCTTTGTTGAAAAGCAGGGAGAAATTTGGGTGTTCACTTGGCGGCAAGCTCCTGTGCCTTCACCCGACTCATCTTTTGCCCACGACGATTTGTACAGGTAAGATGTGGCTTAAGCATTGTTGTAATTCCTTTGTTATACATTCAAGATCTTTGTTTTTATTGTTTGATACTAATTTGCTACTCCTCTTTGTAGGTGGAACTATCTTATCGGTACCCATCCACCAAAACGGGCACGAATCGATCACCACTACCCAAGCACTCCACTTATCTCCATGCAGACTCCCATGTGTGGTTATTCTTGAGACAGACTGATGAGGGTTTTTAAATCAAGGTTTCTGTTTGTATTTTTGTAAACCTCTGAAGGGTTATATGACTTCTTAGAAATAATTGGTGTATGTAGAGAGACACTCCATTTTATGGAAAGATGATAAGTTTGATTTCTAGTATTCTGGGTTACTAAACAACCGTATACTTTCATTCTATAGAAATTTTAATCTTGTTTCTTAAATCTTGAACTATGTCGAGGAAACTTATTTCAATCTTTCCCCAAATGTTTTTGTCTTTTATATGAAACTGTGTTAGTGCTGGCTGTGAACTCTTTTAAATCGTTAATTCTTAATTTTGCTATTATGGTTCTCACGTTAATTAGATATTTTTCACTCAGTAATGTGAATTTTCTTAGAATAATTTTGTGTACTTTTGTGTGGTTAAATTACAGTTCCTTGCTTTATCGATGCGCTTACAGTTTTTGTTCTCACAATGGCACTTAAGCCCCTTAATTTTTGACTATACACCTCTGAGAATAGGGATTGTTCCCTAGATGTTGTTTAGACAACAGGTTTCAAACCTTCAGAGGGAGGACCCCTCACAGACCAGCTGAGGATGTCACGTTTGCAGTGGTCCGATTTTTTCAGAGAGGAGGAACATTCCAGAACTATTACATGGTGGATTTTGATCTTCTTTCATCGTCTGCTTATGACAATACACATTTATAATTGTGTTATTAATTTCTTTGTATGTTGCAGTACCATGGAGGCACAAACTTTGGGTGGACAAGCGGTGGTCCATTCATTACCACTAGTTATGAATACGATGCCCCGATTGATGAATATGGTATGCCAGAGTTGCCTTTGCCCAATTTTATTCGGCATTGAAAGAGTGTGGGGGAGGTTTTTCTAAAGGGTGCACCTGGGTTGTATAGAACTGAAAATGAGTCTGGTTCAATTATCCTTCTACAATCATAAATTGTAAAGTTAGGAACCATTGTGAGTTTGTCTTTGGATTTTTTTTCCGTTTATTTGAAACAATATGTATTCTATGTTTACGTTTATGGGATTCTGGTAAAATTGTAAGTAGTGAGGCGACTACATTTTTCATGTAAATAGACCTAACTAGATTTCTCTGTAAATATGCCCTGCTTAGTTAAAAAAAATTCGATGAAAAGTCATTCTCTATCTCTGTGTAATCGTAATCCTCTGTGATCCATAGAGGGAATATAAGGCAACTGAAGTGGGGGCATCTGAAAGAGTTGCACAAAGTGATAAAACTATGTGAACCTGCTCTAATCTATGGAGACATGAATATCATTTCACTGGGCAAAGGCTTTAAGGTTTTTCATTCAATTGAATAAATTACATATAATTCCATTGTATATAATTGTTTAACCCTTGCAAGGGAGTGTTGTTCTAAAAGTTGTTGAGTTGGAAAATAATGACACTTTTAGGCATCAAACTTACCCTGAATATGCAGGAAACGATATATTCTACCAAGAGTTTTGGTATCTGTGTTGCCTTCCTAAACTACGTCCACAGTAATCAGGATGCAATCGTGTGATTCAATAGGGTATCTTATAATCTACTTTTTTGGTCTGTTAGTGTCTTGCCCAATTACAAAAATGTGGTCTATAACACTGCAAGGGTTAGTGATATTTTCTACTCATTGTCACTAGATTAGCTGAGGTGATGATGAAAACTGTGGGATTATATAAGACCTCTAATCAAATGTGTATCGAATGTTACAAATTAGTATCCATACTTCCTTAATGGGAATGGAGCAGGTTAGCATGGAGTCCCTTCATCCCATTGGAACATCAAGTGAAGATAGAGGAAAAATATCTGTAAATTGGTCATGGCATAAAGAAGATGTTGGAATATGGGGAGAAAACAAATTCTCTACCCACATCTTGTTAGAGAAGCTCAACACAATTTTAGATAAAAGTTATTATCTATGGTATACAATAAGGTATTATGAACTCATAATTAACTTTGCATTTGAGACAAGGGGAGATTATGACACCTTGCCCCAAATATTTTTCCAATTAGGAAGTTGGTTTTTATGGAAGTTCACGAATTATTGTTATAGGATCCTTTCTCAGAAAAAATTCCCAGTAATATCAATTTCATGTCTTCTTGCTTTCTCTAGTTTTTGGTTGTTATCAAGATATATCTTTATAAAGAAATTCCATTCCATATTAATAAGTACTCAAATATAAGTACTATGAAGATATGTTAGGACTATTACTTCACAAATTTGTTAGGGTTTTGATTATGTATTTTATCAATACAATATTTATATCCATGAAGATGAACCTTTTTTAATGGGTGGAAGGCAAACAATCTTGCATGTGTATAGTCGAGGACATACACTTCGTGTGTTTGTCAATGGAAATTTAGTAGGTGAGTAAAATGTTTAACTTTTCTATGTAATTTCTAGAGAAATTTCCCTTCGTTGGTTGATTTGGCACACCACGAAAGTTAATTTCTTAAATTTCTGTTATATGTGAAACTGAATAATTTGATATAGGATTGGATTGATGGATGGGTTGTTTAAATTTAGAAAAAGGTTATCAACACAAAGATGATATTTTATAGCATCTCAAACTGGAGATTATTCGAAATGGGGGTTTACATTTGAGAAGCCAATTGCACTGCAGGCTGGAGAGAATCATATTTCCCTACTAAGCATGACAATTGGATTGCAGGTTCAATTCCATACCTGAACGGTTAGAGGATATCAATATTGAAAGCAAAGTTTATTGCTTTTAAATGAGCAGGGACTTAAAAATTTATCTATTGTTGAGGCTATCTCAATCAACTACTTTCAGTATGAACTAACGGGAATTGATTTTTTTGGTGAATAGAACATAAGAGCTTTCTTTGATACATGGCCGATGGGAATAAATGGCCTTGTGAAATTGATGGGTCTTAGAAATGGTCCAATGGATTTGAGCTCCCAAATGTGGTATTACCAGGTCTTACTACCAAACTAGGTCATGCTATCCATTTGTTTCCTACCTTTTTCTAACCTGATTTTCACAAGTAATAATCCCAACAAGTTAGTATAGCTAGGAATGATTTCTCTTTGGTCGATATTCTGATCAATTTTTTCCATGTGTGCATACTTGATCAAAATTCCTCTTCTAACATTGAAGGCTATCAGTTTTCCTTTTAATCACAGATAAGTCTAAAGGGTGAATACTTACAACAACTCTCATGGATTTCAGGAGTAAACCTTCATAAACAAACTACTCTCATCTGGTACAAGGTAATCATTGTCTCTGATTCATCTATAGATATGAAACTCTTCTTCTATTTGGAATTTGTAGAATAGATAGGGGATATCAAACACCTTTGGTCACACACAAAGGCTTTACATCAGTTAAAGTTTGGACTTGGGCTATTTGCATGACAAGGTCATTCCAAACACTATGCTCATACTAGCATAGATTGATTTGTCCTAGTTATAGTGATGGCCAGAGATTTGCTGATATTTTTCTTGATGGGATCATGTAGACTGAGTTTAATGCACTTGAAGGCACCAATTCAGTGGCTTTGGACCTAAGTACCATGAGAAAAGGGCAAGCATGGTTAAATGGAAATCATATTGAGTGCTATTTTGTTTCATTGAAGGCTCCCATCTAAGTACTCATATAAATGTGACACGAACTGTGGAAAACTCACTAAAAAATGGTAACCATTAATTAGAAAAATCATTAGAAATATTCATTCCTAGATAAAGCTTCTTTGTATATTTCGTAGTACTATACGTCCTAGAGTATGAGGTAAAACTGCTTTTGGTGTGTACAACTCTGTAAAATTAACAAGATAGGTCAACAATTACTTGAGGGGGAACCTTGGGCCTAGCAGACATAAACTAGGGGATGTTTGTCAGTGGAGCAGCCTTATTAGTCATTGGCCAGGATTTTTCTGTAACAATGTTGCATGCAAGAGGGTTTACTTAAGGGAAAATTCTCCTTACACTGCCTTATCTGTGCTAGCCTAAGAAAGGTTCTCATTCTCCTTTGATTGTTTGAGCAAATTTTTACCTGCTCCAGAAAAAACAATCATATTGATACTAAACAGAAAAACTACCTCAATTAGGTACCATGTTCCTCACTCATGGCTGCACCCAACAAAGAATGTATTAGTTCTACTCGAGGAAGTAGGCGGTGATCCTTTTGGAATTTCATCCTGGACAAGATACGTTGACACTATCTATGCCCATGTGTCTCAAGCTCACCCTATTGTTAGCTCATTGACATTTCCAGAGCTTCATCTGTAATGTTCTTGAGGGCAACAAATATCATCCATAAGCTTTGCAAGCTTCATAAATCCAATTGGGTCCTGCAAAAATTTCATCAAGGGCCCTTACCATGCAGTGAATTCAAATTCCATTGTATAAAATGTATGCAATTCTTTAATACACTATTTTGATTGAGGGAGATAACAGAAGGTCTGCTAACATTATTTATTTATTTATTTATTTATTTTTTCTTTTTTCTGTAGGCATGCCTTGGGAAGGAGACTTGTTCCATCTATGTTTCCAAAGATTTGTTTGGAATCTCCTATGCTGACAATCTCAAGTCTTTGGAAGTTGAGGGAGTTTGCAAATATTGATCAACACAACTGCTAGGCATATTTTCAAATAAATATGTAAAAATATAGCACTCGCTTTAGATAATTTTATATATAGAAGCCTGTAAAAATGATTAATGACATAGTTGAAGACATAAAAGTGTATACACAAAGCTTAACATCTCCACAAAGTCCCAAGTTCAAAAACCAACATAAAAGAAACATATTGGAGGGAAAAAATTCCTGAAGTTTTAGATTGCACTATACCTCAAATACTTCCTTGTTCAGAATGATTATGACACGGTTGAAGGCGGTTAGGTGCATCATGATCTTTGTATTTAATCAAATTAGCTTTGATAAGTCAAATGTTATTTGATTATGACAATACCTTCCATTCATGAAATTCAATTTATATTCCTTTTAACAACAACCTAACCAGGTATATAGCCTATTCTTGGGTTTCTATGTCATCCTCATCAAATGTCAAACCTTCTTGATATGAATATAGACTTCCTAAAAATGGGATTAATGCGTAAACGGTCGTTTATCAGATCTGAGTCACTCTTGGCTTGCTATGGGTGCTATTATGCGGATCACTTTCATTATCTAAATGACTTTTCCTGTTAGATTATATTCTACTTTTGACAAAGTCCAATTTCTTTGTGTATCATTTGTATCCTACTAATTTCGTCCATTTGAACTGCATAGTGCACCATTTAAATGTGTGCCACATTATTATTTCCTTCCAACAAGTCAAACAAGTCCACTATTCTTTAGGTTGATCTCAAAAGGAAACTTGTCACTGGATTTCTGTACATTTTACATTTTTGACTTAGCAGAAAGTCCAATTTCTTTTTGTATCATTTGTTTCCTGCTAATTTTGTCCATTTGAACTACATAGTGCACCATTTAAATGTCCGCCACATTATTATTTCCTTCCAACAAGTCAAACAAGTCCACCATTCTTTAGGTTGATCTCAAAAGGAAACTTGTCACTGGATTTTTGTATATATATATATATATGTAAGTGATACAATCTTTAGTAAAAATGAATTCAACATTCAACAAAAAAAAAATAAGAGTTTGGGTTGATCTCAAAAGGAAACTTGTCATTGAATTTCTTTACATTTTACATTTTTTATTTAGCAAGTCTAAAGGATATATATATATATATAAGTGATACTATGTTTAGTAAAAATGAATTCAACATTCAAAAAAAAAAAAAAAACAAGCAGATAAACATTAGTTATACATTAGTTTTATTATAGCTTCATCATTGTGGAGGAAAGTTTGATATTCATGTCTTTTCCTATATCTTCAATGGACACTTCCCGACAATTAATGCTCTACTTCTTTGGAAAATGGAATTGCTGATTCATATCGTTCTTATCTACTTCATCCTCTAGATGCAACTACTCAGATATTTTCCAGCTTTTTGGTTAGGACCAATGACTTTTTTTCCTCTTTGGGGGTGTTAGTAGAGCTAACACCAAAAAGTGGTCTTCTTGTAACCAAGAACTTGAACCCATCTAAAATTTCCCCTTTGTATGGACATCTTGTTCAGTAGATCCCAACTAATCAATATCAATCACGACACATATCATAGCATATGTGAAAAGACCTAACTTAATCCTCTTTAAATAGGATTTGGTGTAACTACCCAAAGTGTTTCCAATATCTTTAACCACTAATAAGTTCCAAATATGAAGGGGTGGATTTGGGAGTTCAACCCAACTGGTATTTTGTTATGGGAAAAATAGAAGGATATATTGAAAGTGAAAACCAATGAGTAACAAAAATACCTACTTAATACCAAAATTAGGGACCCTCCTCTAAGGCACTTTGAAAATCAATATGGTTTTCAAAGTAAGTATAAACAAACATTGGAGTAGAGATCACTCTCAAAATGTTGTGTCTATGTTGAAATTTCGTTGATAATATTAAGTACAAGGCTATAAACCATTGAATCTATAGATTAGCAAAGAGGGTTGGTAAAACGAAAGCAAATGTGTAACCTCTAGCTTGAGAACCTCTTTGAATCTCTCCATAATAGAATCATTAGGCATAAAGGGTTTCAAGTGATTGAATTAGATTGATAACATTGAACCACATCCTTAAAGGAAAGAGGGTTTGACGATGATCCACAATTACCCATGGCATCGCTAAGTAAGCGAAGGACCAAATTGAGGGTTGAATATTTTACAATTTCATAATCAAACAATACATAATTATCATCAAGTTGTTTACCTTCAAAAATAAGCTGATACTCGACCATTGAGATCCCCTACTTAAGTGCCAATTTATGTTTAATATATACAACATAAGAAAAAATACCAAACCCACAAAATTGAAATTTTCCATATTAACATGATAATGATTTGAACACTATCAATGTGATAATAACATTCTCTATTTAATTTCATCCCAATAACCACTTGATAAGAAAGCATTAATACTTGGCATGTAAATATTTTGTTAATCACTTC